>BQNB010009016.1:0-88085 GCA_026074375.1 Tanacetum coccineum
TTAAAAGACCCATTAACAAGAAAACAACAAATTACAACAGATATTTCAACAAAAGAGTTAATACTGTTAAGGCCTCAGCTAGCTGGGTTTGGAAACAAAAACATGAAGAATTAGACCATGTTTTCAAATCCAATAGTGCATCAAAGACCTTGACAAGATATGATTATGTTGATGCACTAGGTAGGTTCAAGTCTGTTTTGGCTTGGGACTTCAAAAGACACTAATTCTCTTATTGCAGGGCAATCCATAATTGGAGTGTGATGATTATGAATTGCTATGGTTTGTATTTTTTATGTTTTTGGACTAACTTTTTACAGAAAAATTGAAGTTGCTGTGTGTTACAAGAGTTAATTTTGGTTTGTTGAATTGTCATTCTGAAGTTGTTGTTTGGATTCCATTTAAGTTACTACTGCTAAAGGTTTAGGGTTTGGGCTAATGATGGTTTGATGCAGTAACAAAGAAGGTATAGGAGGAAGGAGCACTTTATACCGCCAAAGGGAAGAATTAGTACTGCTGGGTATGAAGTTAGTACAACCAGTTTTATACTTAGTACTGCTTATGAGTACTTAGTACTGTTCTTCATACATTAGTACTGCCAGTTGTATGTTTATACTGCCAATGGCAGTTAATACTGCTAGCCTTATCTTTGAAGGTTAGTGCTACTGCTTATGTAAGTTAATGCTGCCAGGAGACGTTAATACTGCCAGTTCATGTTAGTGCTGCTATCACTAACGATTAATGCTGCCAGTTTATACTTAGTATTGCTAGTATGATTAAGACTGCTAGTATATTTTTAATGCTGCCAGTATTAAGTTTCTGCTGCTGGGGTAAATTTTAGCAGTTACTACTGTTGGCCTTAAACCAAGGTTTGTGCTGCTCTCTATATAGAGGGTATTAATACTGCCAGCTTTGATCAAACTGCTAGTATTAAAATGAGTTTGTACTACTAGCATTTTGCGATAACGGATAAAACACACAGTTTGGTTCTTGGATAGTTTGTTCTTAGCCTGATCTATGGATAGTGGTTTTGAGAATTAGCAAGCTACAAGGGATAGGAGAATTTTTAGGTGTTGGTTTCATTTTAACACAACAAATGGTAATCAATTCACCATGTCTAACCGACACTAAGAATTGGCTATTCTACTGAAAACGGCATATGGTAAAGAATTCTCAAATCCGTTGATAGCTGATAGTTTTCTAAAAACTATATGGTTCTCAACTCACCATGCTTCACAATTAAGAGTTGGCTAGTCCAAAGCAAACGGCTCTTTGTAAAGACTTCTCAAATCCGTTGATGGCTGATAGTTTACCCAAAACTATATGGTTATCAATTCACCATATTTTATTATGAAGAATTGGCTATTCCAGGGCAAATGGCAACCGGTAAAGAACCATCAAATTCGTTTATGGCTAGTAGTTTGCCAAAAACTATACATTTCTGTGATTCACTTCAAAGTGATGAGGATAGTTTTGAACTTATTAAATTAATAATTCTTAGTACCAATTTTCTTACCATGGTTTGTGATTTAGAGAATTTAAAAACCACTTATCTGATAATGAAGAAAGTTTGGGTGAGGATGCATCCAAACAGGGGAGGATTGATGATGCAGATGCAGAGGTTACCTTCATTGATGAGACTTCAAATGATGATAGAAACATGAACAACAAGATTTCAAACAGCAATTAGAAGTGAAGAAGTGTTTGGATACATCCTCCTGATGATCAAGAAGCTTACACAAAAGAAACTTGATGTTAACAAAGTAAATATCAAGTTTAGGGGAGGATTGTTAGGAATTAAAGATTCCTTGATGCTGTTTGAATTAAATGAAACAAGAGGGACTAAATCAACATAATGAAGATTCTACAAAAGATGGAAGATTGTAGAAGATATGATCAAAGATATGAAGATCATGATTGATATTCAAATGATTTAGTTTCCTTATACTTATGGAAAGCATTAATAAGTATTAAATATGATGAGGAGGTTACAAGGTTTATTAGGAAAGCATTAAAATGTATTAATGTAGAATACATAGGAAAGTATTAAATGTGTTGTAACTTACTAGGACTCCTTGGACTATAAAAGGAGGACCTAGGGTGTAGAGAAAAAATCATTAATCTCTACACATCCATCATATACACGTTTTACTCATAGTTAGTTATAGCTTCAAGGTTGTAAACCCTATCACTATTAAGAGTGATCGTATTAATATATTGAAGCTGCAACGTTTGGTTAATTGTTATTATTCTTCTTAGTATCACAACCTAGTTTCCGCATAGTTTATGATATTCCCAATCAAAGTTTCTACCATAGTTGTCTTGGATTTATCCAATACAACTAAACCTTATATCAGCTAAGGAGTTAAAGATCTGTTCAGAACGGGATCAACACATGATATTATAGTCCTCTCGTCCGAGAAACTATGGAATTAATTCACCATACACTATGGTAGTTAATATTATCAATGTTGACACAACACATCGACCATAATTATGAGATATTATGCCTAACAAGACTTTGCTATCGTATAATGGATTATGTGACCAATATGTGTAACACCCCCAAAATACGATACAACTTGGTGATGCTAGTATAGAAATTCAAGCCTATACTCAAGCTTTAAAAAAGGTAGAGGCTCAATTAGTTGCTCATCAGAAAAATCAACTTTGGTATTTTTTTTTTTTTTTATTAAGGATAAGATTAGATTTATGAATAATGCATTTAGATGACAAAAAGGATTACTCACATACCATAAAAAACTATTAGCAGAAGCTGTAAAAGAAAAAGAAGAATTAAAAACCAAATTAGAATCATTTGAAACTTCTTCTAAAAGTCTTAGCTCACTACATTACATAGTCAAAATTGTGTGCTATTGATAAACTGGTTTTGGGCATATTGGTGCAAACCAACAGAGTCTAAAGTAAGTGAAACAATTTACTAGTGTTTCTAAGTTGAAACAAAGTAATTATGACAATTGTAATGATAAAGTGGAATGCCAAAATTAAAATGTTTAGATGAGTGAACCCATCATTGAGGAATGGGAATCTGACAGTGAAGATGATGAGATTGTGGTCAAACCTAAGGAAGTAACAAAAACAGTCAAACCTAGCTTTGAAAAGATTGAATCTGTTAATGCTAGGAATGAAACATTGTTAGGTTTAAGAAAAAAAGATCGGTCACCCCGTGTATTGTCTAGAATAGCATAGCTCGTAGTTTAATAATAAGCGTATGACTCATGGTACTGGGCCGAGTCTTTTACCCACTTGTAAGCCCATACCATAGCCCTTTGGGGCATCTAAACTCTTGTATAAATACCCCTTTCCAGCCATGGGAAGGGGTTGGTTGTTCATTTGATAATACACACACTTAAAGGTGTTTTCTCTCACTAGACTAGTCACTTTCTCTCTCTAGAAATTTGGCCAACCCATCATTCCTAAGCTTGTATTGTGATAACCAATATACTACAATTGGTATCAGAGCCCATGGGATGATTAGATAGATTGTGTGTGCGTTTTCTTGGTTAGTTTAGATCAAAAGTTTGGTTTTTGAAGGTTTATGGTCTTTTTCTTGACACTCTTTGATTCTCACGTTTGTGGTGTTAAAGTTAGTGTTTTTATTGTTGTTGTAACCTTCTAGGATCAAGTTGTGCAAAAGAAACCAAGCAAAAACGTTCAAAAGGGTGATTTTTAGGTGTTTTTAGGTGAAAAAGTTTGTATTTTTCTTGACTGCGTTTTGTCCTTAGGGACATTATTGGTTGCGTTTTGCCTTAAATAGTACTACGTTTTGTCAGAGAAAGTACACTGCGTTTTGTCGTTTTGTACAGTACATTAGTACTGCGTTTTGTCTTATTAGTTGTTGCGTTTTGGTCACTGCGTTTTGGTCATTGCGTTTTGCTCTCACTGCGTTTTGGTCATTGCGTTTTGCTTATTGAAGACTGCGTTTTGGTCACTGCGTTTTGGTCATTGCGTTTTGGTCATTGCGTTTTGCTCTCACTGCGTTTTGGTCATTGCGTTTTGCTTATTGAAGACTGCGTTTTGGTTACTGCGTTTTGTCCCAAGTTGAAGACCCTTATTGCGTTTTGGTGAAAACCCTGGCAAAAAAAATTCTACATTGCGTTTTGTCTTAGCTTCTTGACTGCGTTTTGTCTTGAACACCTCACTGAGATTTGTCTGATAACCTTTTGAATGAGACTTGTCTGATTCCCTGGATGAGCTTGTCTATGCATCTCGTAAACTTAATTAAACCAAACCAAATCCAAACAAAACAATCTATATCACCTATATCATCAACAATATCACATTTAACATACAATACATAATATTGTACGATCCAAAGTTATCATAATACAAGTAATCAACCATGTCCAATAATTCAGATGATATTAAGACGGCGGTTCCGATACCCGCCCTCCTAGCTCGATAGACTGATACGAATATGGTCAAACGAATCTGATTGTATTGTAGGGGAAAGGAAATGGATTGCAAATGTCTTCAGTCGAGTGATCAAGGACCATTTGAAGTGGGAACACAAGGGATACACTCGGAACTACCATGAGGAGGTGTCTTCTTGGACCAGAAGGCCTCGTACATATGAGTCTCAATGGAACTCGGAGAAGAAACGTTACGATGGCAGAGTCCGTCTTTCCACAAATATTGTGCTTCAAGCATTACCCACAAGATATATTACAGCTCATCTATCACAACATTGAAGCAAAAAGATATTTGGGACAACGTCAAAAGTTCTTATTGCAGGTCTGAGCTCAAGCAAAAGAAGAACAGTGAATCTCAGTTGTACCGAGTGTTTGAGAGGTTACAAGATGTCCAGGTGAAATCATCAATGAGTACTATGTTTTTTGCATTTCACAAGCTGGTCAAAGACATGAGGAAATAGCAGAATGACAATGCTATCAT
This sequence comes from Tanacetum coccineum, assembly GCA_026074375.1. NCBI lineage: Eukaryota > Viridiplantae > Streptophyta > Magnoliopsida > Asterales > Asteraceae > Tanacetum > Tanacetum coccineum. The sequence goes on from BQNB010009016.1 coordinate 4,912, forward strand.
TCATCTGAACTCAAGTTTGTGAATAAAGGCACTGAAAGGGATAGGTTCGATGACAGCGTTAAACTTCAACAAAGTTGAAAGAGACAAAATCTAGAACAGCTGTATGCGGGGTGAGGGCGGGGGGAATACTTAAAACAACATGAGAAGATGTGCACATGATCGCTGATTATTGAAAGGAAATCTCTCCCTGCTACAAATGGATCATCTAGCTTTTTGTGTCACAAGTCAACCTCATGCCCAATCTATCCATGTACCAGTCACATCAATATCCTTCTTCATCAACAAATCCCACAATCACTACACTATACCTCAATTCCCTAAAACGTTACAAATTGATTCCGGATACACCTAAACTAATGAAATACTTGACAACATTACCAACAAATGGCACACTTGCCCTATCACCTTCAGAGCAACACTTCCTTAGGACCAACAATCAACTTTGAAACCATCTAAACACCCGAAAAATCAGGTAATTATTCAAGATGGTCGGGTTGTTGTTCAGAATGTTTAAGGGCGACCGAGTCAGAATCAGAGGTATTTTGCTCGAAGAAATGGTACAGCAGGAAATGGGGGTGCACAGAATAGAGCTGGGAATGCCAATGCAGGCCAAGGAAAACCGGTTAAGTGTTATAACTGTAATGGGGTTGGACATATTTTAAGGAACTGTACTCAACCAAATCGTCCACAGAATTCTGATTATTTCAAGGACAAAATGCTGCTGATGCAAGCCCAAGAGAATGGTGCAGTTTTGGATGAAGAGGAACTACTCTTTCTGGCTAGTGAACAGGGAAACACCTTTGATGCAGATGTGGATAATCAACCAGTCCAAGACTTAGCTCTGAATAAGGACAATATTTTCCAGGCAGATGAAAGTGACGCTTTTGATTCAGATGTTGATGATGAACCGACTGCTCAGACTATATTCATGGCCAATTTGTCCTCAGCCGGATCAGAAAATCCACAAGCTGGTCTATCTAATGCATCAATCTTATCTGAGGTACATACTCTGGAAAATGCTATTGATCATAGTGTTACTAATCAGGACGAACATGAGATTCATAATGAAGTACAACAGTCAAATGTTATTGACTCAACTAGTGTCTATATGGGTAACAGCAATGTTATTCCATATGAACAATATTTGTCGGTCAATAATATTTCTGTTGTACCAAGTTGTGCATCTTCCACTCTAAATAATGTATGTGTATCGTCTGATAATGATGCGTTCGTTCCTCATGACCCAATAGCCAATGAACTTAAGATCTACAAGGAACAAGTTGCCATTTATGAGCAACGTGCTAAGTTTGAATTGACTGAACGTGAACAGCGAATGGATGATCAAATGCGTATGCTTATTCAAAATCGTAATAAAATGGAAGAAAATCTTAAAAAGGAACTTCATTCTGTCAAGTTGCAACTTAATTCAACTATGGAAAACAACAAAATAATTGAAGGAACTGTAACGACTTTGAAACAAGAACTTAAACAGAAAGAGTCCAAATTCCTGACTGATTTTTCCAATCTGAAACACCTTAATGATAAACTGGAGAATAAGCTTCACTCACAAGATCAATCCATTTAAACTGTCCACATGATGTTAAAACCTACTCAGGTGTACGACAAAAAGACTAAAACTACACTAGGTGCCCAGAACTCTTTTTACCTCAAACAGGCCAAAATGGCCCAACCGGTACTATATGATGGTGATGAACTTCTTAAGCCTCATCATGTGCCGGTAATTGTTCCATCATTTGAGGAAGAAACTAGGAGTTAGCCAGGAAGCTACTAGGGATTAAACTGCATGTGAAAATCGTTTGAACTCTGCCTGGTGCGAAAATGCGGGTTAACATTCGCCTCACTAACTATCTCAAAGAGAATTTTTTATGGCAATCGATTCACCCCTCAGACTCAAACTGACACCTGAGCAGTATTTTTGTCCTTAGATCTAGCAAAACGAAGGACGTAAGAGCTAAAGGCTCAATGCCCTACCCTGCTATGTGCAACCTTGCGATGTGTATCCTCCTATACTCACCAGTCCAATCTGGTCCTTCGAACGCTTCCATAAAAAGGTAAAGGAAAATTATTGGTTGAATGTATGTATTTACTCAACTATTTTGGGATTTTGAGGAAATACTTGTAATAAGCGTATCAATCCAACGGGCATAATGTAGGGGAAAGGGGTTTTGAACAAACAAAACGGTCATTACTTAACGGAAGAGTAATTCCATCTTTTTCAATTCTACTCAAAAGAACATTTTGATGGAATTCTTAAAATAATCTCTGGTCACTGATGTTTAGGGCATGAAAGCGTTTTGAAAATTTGGAAGTAGGTGGTCAGAATGAGTTAGATTACTGAAGTGGTGGAGATTGAACAGAAAAACCTTCTCATTACAAATGAGAACTTACTTGCTGAATGCTTGTCCAAAGATGTGTTTTATACTGCAACTGATTCTATATTAAATGTGTCTAGATTTTCTGACATGCATGATGCTTTCACTATTGCTCAGAAACGTATTGCCGACCTTGAATCTGAAAACTTTTAATCTGGAAAACCAAGATTCAAATGATGATAATGACTCAATGATAAACATTTCTCCAAGCTTGAAGTTGAACACTTTAACTTACAATTAAAGTATCAAAATCTCAAAGAACGTTTTGGAAACAAAAAACCAGTGACGTCTTCGGATGCTCCTTCATTTGATTCACTGTTTGTGATTGGGAAACTAAATGAACAGATTCAAATTCATGGCAATACGATTCGTGAATTAAAGGGAGAAAAATCTCTTGATTAAAAAGAGAAAAATAGTGATGCAAATTCCACTCCTGACCTTAAGCCTTAGTTTCTAGAACAAATATTTAACTGCAAAGCTCAATGCCTTCACGATACTCAATGAACTCTTTAGGGCAAAAAAATGGCAAAAATTAAGCTGAATTATAAGGAATTGTATGATTCAATTAAGATAACGCGTGCCAAAACCACTGACAAGAACAACTCTTTGTTATATGAAATTGAAATACCCTTAAGGTCACTTAAAGATAATTCAAATGTGTCCATTTACCTGACAATAAACCTAAAGTGCTGGCTCTGTAGATATTACTATAGTTGTTGAACCAAATTTCCCATAAATCAAGAAGAATTGCGAAGTGATCTACACTATATCAAACACCATAAGGAAAATATGTAAAAACCCTTCGTGGAAATAGTGAGGAAGTAAGGTGAAAAAAACCATGTATAAACTATCTTTTGATCTGCTTGCCATTACACCTAAACGATCTCAGGAGCTGTTAGTTTATGTAATAGGCAGTGTCCTAAAAGACTTAGCCTCGCGATACACAGATGCCTCTACCATTTCACTTAGGAAAAGCATTTATTTTTGTAGAACATGTGAAACTCAACTCATAACACAATCCTACACAAGTTTGAGCAAACAAAAAAATACATTCGGATAATGCTCTGGAATTCCCTACAGGAGTAAATGGTGCCTCAGCAGCTAGCAGGTCAAAGTGGGGTGGGGGGGGCCCTAGGGGGAGCAATACAAAGAAAGATAGGGACCCCTTGCCAGGCTAAAGTGCCTTGAAACAAGTAGAAGCCATTCTAGAAGAATAAGTCGAATGAGAAACAAAGAATCGTGTTGATTCTAGTATTAGCTATAAGCGTACTGTAATTAATTCGAATTCTTAATGCTTCTGCAAAACTTGATAAAAAATTGCTTTATTTCTATTATATCATGATCCAATGTGATGTGCGTTCTGAGATGTTTGTTGAAAAATCCCATGCCACTAAAGTGTGGCGAGATAAGCAGTTTAAGCAAGTTGGAACGCTCATGGAAATTGTTTACCACCCGGCCATCAGTGGCGACCCACTAGCAGACTATTACCTATAGGAGATCAGTGACCTTTAAGTAGGAATACTGCACCTAAGGTCTTGCCTACAAAACAATGGAAGCCCACTGGTAGACTTCTCCCGTTAGGAAGACAGTGCCCTTTAGTTAGGTTACTTTATTAAGAGGGACTTGTTTGCCAGCTGAATCACAGGTAATATTGCCCCTGTAGCGTATAATCTTGCGTGCACTAAACAACTGGACCCCAATTGCAATTGGGGATCCACCTAATGTATCCCAGATCTCCATTTCTGCCCTTTGTTCAAATGCATGTGTCAGATCGTTCTCTGGTATTTGGACTCAGGCTGCTCAAAACATATGACTGGAGATCGCTCACGGCTCAGGAATTTCATGAAAAAGTTTATTGGGACTGTTCGATTCGGAAATGACCATTTTGGTGCAATTATGGGATATGGGGATTATGTCATTGGTGATAGTGTAATTTCCAGGGTATACTATGTAGAAGGACTTGGACACAACCTTTTCTCTGTCGGTCAATTTTGTGATTCAGATCTTGAAGTTGCCTTCAGAAAGCACACATGCTTCGTCCGAGACTTAGATGGTGTCGACCTTATTAAAGGAAGTCGTGGTACGAACTTATACACCATTTTTGTTGAAGATATGATGAGGTCCTCTTCACATTTGCTTATTGTCTAAGCTCCAAGAACAAGTCCTGGTTATGGCATATCGCCTGAATCACTTAACTTTGGCACCCTCAATGATCTAGATCATAAAGATCTTGTTAGAGCTTACCTCGGTTGTGAACGTTTGAAAAGGGATCATTTGTGTTCTGCATGCCATCATGGTAAGTGCATGGAAGGATTCCAACAAACAGACGATTAAACACTATTTATGGAAGTTTTACACACCCTTCACATGGATTTATGCGGACCGCTGAGAGTGCAGAGTATAAATGGGAAGAAATACATTTTGGTAATAGTCGATGACTACTTCAGGTTTACATGGGTGAAGTTTTTAAGATCCAAGGATGAGACTCCCGCTTTGTACTCAATTTTTAAAACAACTTCAGTCAGTCTCAATTAAAAAATGTCCAGTTCGTGCGGACTGTTAATGGCACGAATTCTTTAATAAAGATTTGAAATGCTACTATGAAAAGAGTGGCATTACCACTAGAGACCGTTCCGAGAATCCTCAACAGAATGGCGTTGTTGAACGACGAAATCGCACTCTTGTTGAAGCTGCTCGGACAATGCTGATATTCTCCAAAGCTCCCTTGTTTCTTTGGGCAGAAGCTGTGGCTTCTGCTGTTATTTTACTAAAAACGTTCCCTAATACATACTCTTCACAACAAACCCCCTATGAACTAGTGCATGACTAGAAACCGGGTCTTTCTTTCCTACGGTATATTTAGGGCTCTCTGCTACCCAACAAACGACAGTGAAGATCTTGGCAAATTGAAAGCTAAAGCAAACATTGGGTTCTTTGTTGGTTACGCACCAAACATTGAAGGGTTACAGAATCTACAACAACGGACCCGACAATCTTGGTAAACTATTCACGTCGTTATTCGATGAGTTGGACTGAGCAAACGATCTATCCTGTACTCTCTAGTCAGGACCCGCACATAAATCCTTTGAAGCCTGGACCTATTCAGTGTTAGGCTCGTACCCAATCCTCCTCCTGCTGCTCCTTATGTACCTCCTACCAGTAAAGAACTAGAGATTTTGTTCTAGCCTATGTTTGATGAATATTTTGTGACCTCCACGGTTGATCGTCTGGTACCCCCTGCTCCTGCACCTTAAGCTCCAGTCAACCCTACCGGTCCATCAGTATCCATCCCCATTGATAAAGAGGCACCATCGAGAAGTCATTCACCATCATCTTTGGATCATCAATCCTATTCAGTACATCAAGGTGTTGCAGCTGAGCATTCGTTTGAAGTAAATCCTTTTGCTGCAGATGATCCCGAACCATTTGTTAATGTGTTTGCCCCAGATCATAAACTCTATAGCTCATCTTATGGGTTACGCGAGGAACTGTATCCAACCAAACACTAGATCATGAACATCTTGAAAAATGGATGGGGGGGGGTAGCATCCCCCATATTGATAATATTATTGGAGAACATTCTAGACACAGCTTCTCCCTTGGATGTAGCTGCTACAGATGCTTTGTGGTGCTTCTATAATTCAGTACTGTCCAAAGTCGAACCGAAAAACTTCAAATTTGCTGTTACTGAAGACTGCTGGTTTCAAGCCATGCAAGATGAAATCTATGAATTTGTTTCGGATAGGAGTATGGATTTTGTGTCTCTCTCAGACTGTGCATGATTATTGATCTCAATGGATTTAAAGGTGAAACTTGACGAGTATGGTGACGTGTTGAAAAACAAGGCACGTCTTGTGGCGAAAGGATATCGTCAAGAAGAAGGTCTTGATTTTGAAGAATCCTTCGCCCTGGTCGCCAGACTTGAAGCTATCAGAATATTTCTTGCCAATGCTGCCAGCAAAAACATGACAGTTTATCAAATGGACGTGAAAACTGCATTCTTAAATGGCGAGCTTAAAGAAGAAGTCTATGTGAGCCAACCAGAAGGCTTCGTTGACCCAGATCGTCCACATCATGTCTACCGTCTGAAGAAAGCTCTTTACGGGTTAAAGCAGGCACCCCGGGCGTGGTATGACACTTTGTCGAAGTTTCTTCTGGCACAAGGATTCTCCAAGGGTGTAGTCGATCCAACCTTGTTCATTCGGAAAACAGGCAAACACACTCTTCATGTTCAAATATATGTTGATGATATCATATTTGCCTCGACCGACCCCAAAGACTGTGACCGTTTTTCTAATGAAATGAGCTCTAAATTTCAAATGTCGATGATGGGTCAAATATCCTTTTTCTTAGGCTTACAAATTTCTCAGAATCCTAGAGGCATTTTCATAAATCAATCTAAATACGCTAATGAGATTTTAAAGAAATTTGATCTTCATAAAAGTGACCCTGTTGACACTCCCATGGTGGAGCGAACAAAACTGGATGAGGACCTCTCAGGGATCCCTGTTGACCAGACCCAATATCGCAGTATGATTGGATCCCTGATGTATCTCACAGCCAGTAGACCTGACCTTGTTTTTGCTGTGTGCATGTGTGCTAGATATCAATCTAAGCCCACTAAAAAGCACCTTGAAGCAGTTAAACGGGTCTTTCGGTATCTCCAAGGAACCATAAATATGGGTCTTTGGTATCCGAAAGACACCGCCATGGCACTAACAGCATACGCAGACGCAGATCATGCAGGTTGTCAAGACACTCGAAGAAGCACATCTGGTAGTGCTCAGTTCCTTGGTGATAAGTTAGTTAGCTGGTCATCAAAGAAGCAAACTAGCACGTCCATCTCGTCTACAGAGGCTGAATACATCGCGATGTCTGGTTGCTGTGCCCAAATCCTATGGATGCGGTCTCAATTATCGGATTATGGCTTTGCATACAATCACATCCCTCTGTATTGTGACAACAAGAGTGCCATAGCTCTATGCTGCAACAACGTCCAGCACTCCAGGTCTAAACACATCGACATCCGACATCATTTCATCAGAGAACAAGTGGAGAAGGGAGTGGTTGAGTTGTATTTCGTGAGGACAGAGTATCAACTGGCTGATATATTCACTAAGGCACTGCCCAGAGAACGATTCGAATTCATTCTCCCGCGGCTTGGCATGAAGAGTATGAAGCCAGAGACACTCAAACATCTTCAGGATGATAAGGATGAGTAACGGATTTGCTTCAAGTATCCTATGTAAATATGTACATATTCATCATCAAAAAGAAAATACAAAAAATATAAAACCAACAAAAATCCATAAAAAATCAGAAAATAGAAAATACCAAAAAAAAGTTTTTCAAGACATGTCTTCTGCTTATCGATAACATTTACGGACCTAGAAATGTCATTCAATAATGACACGGGCCTTTAAATGAAGCTCGAACGGAAGTTCAAACTTTTCAAAACATGTCTACATGGCTTGCAGTTATTTCAGACTGCAACCCGGTTTTCAAAATGAGGAAAGCTCGTCGCCAAAAAGATGGTTGTTCCTAACAACGGGTGATTAAGTTCTCCCGAGCATGGATTACTTTATATCCGTGCACTCTCGATCTGATGTACGCTTTAGTGCATCATTTCTTGATCCAGAAGAGAAGTCTTCTTTTTATCCAAATGATTTTCCGTCTATGATTCTTCAGAAAATTATTTGTGTTTCTAAAGTTGGAAAAGTTATGTTTACCAATCAATCGGACCTGAAGTTTTCAAAATTTGACACTCAATCAACGACTACAGCTCTTTAGATAGAAAACGGGTCATTGATTGAGGGGGAGAGTAGTTTTTTCAAATTTTATGACATCAAACGGACGTATTAAATCATCCTATACTTAAACAGAAATGGTTTTGTATTTAAATAGGGTTATAATTTGAGGGGGAGTTAATTTTTGTAACTCAAATGGCCAAATTTATGTGTATAAGGACTTATGTGTAATTTTCTTAATGTTATCTAGGCTTATGAATCTATAAGGACCATATGTGCCCTTTTTGAAACCTGTTTAAACCTTTCTAATACATTAAACCTCAAAGAAAAGGACTAGGGAAGTAGTGGGACCAATATGGACAATACGGCTTTTCTATTCTATAAAAAAAATGGATAGCGAGTTATTGTAGTAAAACCCTCCTAAAACTGGTCAAACCTTATCTCTAAAAAACCTCTCATGTAACTCGCTGGTTTGCAACTCTCTTTAATTCTCGATTTCTGTGATTTTTCTTAACAAGTTACCTAGTGCTTTATGATCCCTATCTTGTAAACATATCATCTATAAAACATGGTAGTCTAATTCACTCTGAATCGTTCTTAATCAAAGAGTTTGTCTAGTTTCATCATCTAAATCTTCATTGTTATTTGGAATGATGTTTTTATTGCTGGGTTAGGTTTAGAATATATGAATGATGCTTTGTTTATGATCTAATTGAATCCCCAACATGTCTTTGTGATTTATTAAGAGATAGTGTGTATCTTGACTTTTATTAGTCAAAGGTTCCCAATTGTTATTGTTTGTTGTTATGTATGTTTATTAAGAGGTTAATAAAGTAGTCTAATGTGTTATTCGTGTGCGCATTGAAAACTGATGTGCTGGTTGTGTGATTATAAGCCTTAGCGAATTGCATATGTGCTATGTAGCGAGTTGTGATGATTCTGTGTAGCGAGTTGAGTGTCATTTTTCTTTGTAGCGAGTTAATGTTGTGGCTTAGTAGCGAGTTGGAATGCATGATAGCGAGTTATGAATATTATATGATCATGAACAGGCAACTCGCTAATCTGTAGCGAGTTGATGAAGATTTATATTTTTATTAAAATATTCAACTCGCCATTTCAATTTTTTCTAAAATTAATAGCGTGTTAATATTTTACTAAGAATACTCATAGCGATTTACCTTTAGCGAGTTATCATTGGCGAATTGAAAAATCTCTATTACTTAATTGTGTGCAAGTATCTCGCTACTTCTCAGCAAAGTTATTATAATAACTAACCCTCTATTTCAAAATTTTCCAATTTGGTAGCGAGTTAATTGTTTATAACATCATGATTTAGCGAGTTAGGTGTAGCGAGTTGAGGATCATTCATTGAATCATTTAGCGAGTTGTCACTAGATTAGTTTAGCGATTTGTCAAATATCTTTGGGTCAACTTATTCCAAGGTTGACATCACTTTGAGCAATTGCTCCCAACTAACATCACATATCTGTATGTATGTCCTGCTATTGGATCTACTTGTGCAGATATTATGGCTAACTTGAATGTTCCTGTGAATGATGCTCCGTGGAACAAGCTCCTGTTATCGCACCACCGACAAGAACAAATGATCAGATATTACCTTTAAGCAAGTGGGTGCCCATCGGCAAAAGCAACTGCGTAGTCGATGTGCACAAGCCTTAGAGGAATCCTATCTTCCCGATTGTTGTGTCCCTGCTGAAGAACACCAACTTCTTCAGGGCATTCACGACATCCTCCACGATTCCGGCTATCTACATTCAGCAATTTTGGGACACCATGTGCTTTAACTCATCTACTGGGTTGTACAGTTGTCAGCTGGATGAGCAATGGTTCAACCTTCACAAAGACATTCTCAGAGATGCTCTCAACATCACTCCAGCCAATGACAACAATCCCTTTGTAGCTCCACCATCGAGTGATACTGTTATCGAGTATGTCAACACTCTAGGATACCCCAACACTCTTAAGAACGTATCAGCAATGTCTGTTAATGCTCTTTATCAACCATGGAGAGCCATCTTGTCTATGATCAACATGTGCCTTACAGGCAAAACTGCTGGATTTGACAGACCAAGACATCCAGTGCTTCAAATGCTTTGGGGTATCATTCATCACTCCAACATAGACTACGTTGAACGAATTTGGGAAGGGTTTGTTCAATCTATGCAAACATTTCTTACTGACAGGAAAAATCTTGCAACGGTTGCACGAGGCAAGAAAAAAACCGCTCATCTGCTTATTCCAAGTGTCAGGTTCTCCAAACTAATCATCCATCATCTGTGAACCAAGCACAACATTCATCCAAGGACTGGTTCGCCTCTTCACTACTCACACAAGGAAAGCATTCTGAATACTCTCAGATCTGTTAGAAAGGATGGTAGAGAAATATTTGGCATGCCGATACCTGATGCTCTACTCACTGATGAGATTAAAGGAGCACCCTACTACGATGACTACCAAGAGCATGTTGCCAAGTATCAATAATTTCTAGATGAAGAATGTGGCAAATCCGAGAAAGGAGGAGCAACAGAGTGTTCTGAAGCTACCAAGGTCACTAAACATAAGGCAGAAAAGGCTACTAAACCCGCTGGTGACAAAGCACCAAAGCCCGCCGCTACTCAACCACCTAAACCCAAACCAGCACCTACTCAACCATCAAAAGTGGTCTCAGAAAAGAAACGTAAACTGGTTAAGGAAATTCCTGATGAACCCTCACCAGCAAAGACATCTAAGGGTGGACTAGTGACAAAAAAATGAAAGCCTAAAAGTCCACTCAAGTTGGTTGATGAACCTAGTAATGAAGGTGTTCCGGTTGAGGAACCTGCCTACAATAAGGAAGATGCAGACCTTGAAAGGGCTCTGGAGCTAAGTCTAATAGACCAATGGGAACAAACACAGGGACCAGCTCATCTATAGGTCCAAGGTTTTGGATCTGCTGAGCCTTTGTATGACTATAACTAACTTGAATAAATCCAAGTTAACTATGTGAGAGACAATGACTATGAATACTTATGCTAATGCGGAATCTTAACACAAGTATTAAGAAGAACACAATATAAAACTAACTTTGTATATTGCTATTAATTTCTATTAGGCTTGGATGCCTAAACACTATGCCGTAGGGTTCCTTTTATACACCAAGGAAACCCTAATGGGCTTTACAAAACGTGTAAAAGGATAATACTTATCCTTCCCTAATAAATCTCTAACTATAAGATAACTATTAACTATTCTATTACATTAAACATAAACTTAACTAATACTTCCAGTACATAACTATAGTTACTGCCATACTCTACAGTACATAACTATAGCACTGACAAGACTTTACTTAGTACTTGCCAGGACTACTTAGTACTGAAAGACTAACTAACACTACCAGACTTAACTGTTATACTACCAGTATTAAGTCTTTACAATATATTTCCCAACAATCCTCCCCTAACTTGATCTTCACTTGTGAACTTCAAGTTTCTTCAAATGTCTTCAATTTGAGCTTCCTGAGTTATTTCCTGAGGATGTTGTAAACAAAACTCTGTGAATTATTCTTGAAATGCAATGCTTCAAATCATTTCTATTTGATCTTTGCAGCAACTAGTCCTCAAAACGTTTCAGCAACACTTCAACTAAGCAGCAACATTGACTATATGTACATCAAATCAGAAAGTTTCAGACTATTCTCATCACTTCCAGGTGTGTTAACTCCTGTGAGAGGTGAATCAAAAATTTAATGGATTTGATATCTCTTTACCAGTTAGCCATTAACTCTGGAGTAGCCAATGTTTGGTTTATGAACCATGGTACATTGATAACCATTTCAACTCTTAGTACATAAAAGATGGTGAGTTGAATTACTATATGATTTTTAGCAAATCATCAGCTATCAACGGATTTGATGTAGCCTTTACCAAGTAATCGTTTGCTCTTGGGATAGCCAATGCTTCAGTGCAATACTATGGTGCATTGATCACCATACAGTTTTTGGTAAACTATCAACCATCAACGGATTCGAGAAGTCTTTACCAAAGCCGTTTGCTTTGGACTAGCTAGTCCTTATATCTGTTAGACATGGTGGACTGATAACCATTTGTTGTGTTAGTGCATAGCACCTCCACCAAGTGTTATCTCTTCCCAACTCCATAAACAGTTCTCCATTATTTTCTAATACCAGCTTGCTTCTCCATCATTTTCAGAAGTTTATAACAATCCTTATCTGGTTTCCCTCCTTGAAGTTTTTTGTCCAACATAGCTTTGCATACTTCAGCAGACAAAGGATACTTTCTTTCTATTAGCATATAAACATCTGCAGACTCCAAGTTTAAACAATGTACTGTGCAAGCATCATAGTATCTCCAACAAATTATCCTTTGTTGACCTAGCAAACTCCAAATTGAATCTGTACTAAGGGGTTCTTCAAACATGTTCTTCAAGTATTCCTAAAGTACCTTTTCAAATTCATCCTCTGGCTCATCCATACCATATTTCTTCATGACAATCCTGTATAGCTCTGTAAGATCATCTCTTGATATGTCACTCAGCATTGCTCCAAAGCTTATATATACCATATCAGTTCCATTCTCTCTTACAATCTGGTATACACCTTTCCTTCCTTGCTTAATAATCTTGTAATTGACTATACTGGGTGGTTTTGTAGCTACAGGAACAGGATTAATGGGAATTTTAGTGCCTGAAGTAGAATCATCTTTTTCATTAGCTTCATTTGAGTCTTCGGATTCATCCTTATCATGGTCTTTATGTAATCCTTTCCTTGCTATATGTTTTCTCCTCTTTCCAGTCTTCTTGATTGACTTATCATCTTTATCTTCTTCAATCTTCTCTGTTGATTGAGTACCTTCATCATCAAACTTTAGCTTCTTTGTAGTTTTAGTTTGAAGCTCTTCACCAAATCTCTTCAAACTTTCCTTTGTTGCTTCAAAATTCATGAGGACAAAGGTATCCAATTGCTTAACCAATTTTTCAAATTCTGCTTTCACTTCTTCAAAATTTAACTTCTTCAATTGAGTCAACTTCCATGTCCCTTGATTCTTTAGAAAGTTTGACATATAGTTCCTGAGCTGTGTTTGAGTCATAGGCTTATTCCTTTTTGCTCTAGCTCTTTCCTCTGCAAAGTGTTTTCTTCTTTGATTTACCAACTCTACCATCCTTTTTGCATAATCTTCAACAGTAAGATCCTTTCCAAGCACACTCTCCTTCAATTCTGCATTTGCTTCAAGCTTTGCTCTAATAGTGTCCCAATCTTCTTCAGTATAAGATTGAGCTTCAAACTGAACTTGAGCCTTCCTTTTCTTTTGTTCCTCTGTTAATTCTTGCTCTTCAGCCATCCTTTGAGCTAGAAGTGAATCCAAATGAACTTGTTTGGCCACTTCTTCCTTTTCCAAAGCTTTTTCTAAAGCATCTAATCTGATAGCTTCAGCAAGTCCTGCTTCTTCTTGAAGAATTTGTTCTTTTGTCTTTCTAGAAGCTTGAGTCTCTTCTTCTTCTGTCATAGGAGCCTTTCCTTCTCTTCTACCTCTGTCTGGAGAAGGTACTGAGACTCTTATGCTATCAGTAGTAACTGGATCAATGCCAGTATTAACATCCAAACTGCCAGTATTAATCTCTTCAATACCAGAACTAACTTTAATGCCACCAGTACTAACTTTTTCAAAGGCAGACTTAACTTCTTCAAAGTCCAAACCAGTACCAGCAAATTCTTTTGAACTCTTCCTTCTCTTGTATCTCTTTCCTTTGTCAACTGACTTGATCTTATGAACTTTTGTTAAGATTGCAGCAGCTTCTAGAGTTGTAGGGCTTATGTCTTCAACTTGTTCCTCCCCTGAAGCATTGACAGTCTTTGAGGGAGTCTTTGAGGGAGTAACAAGCTCTTGTAACAAAGAAACCAGAGGATCTAAATCATGAAACTTCCTCCCCTGAGCCTCTGTTTCTTCCTCTTCAGAATCAGACAAAAGAACCCTCTTGGTCTTTCTCTTCAAAGCAACCTCCAAAGTCTTTACTCTTTCCACCAAAGTGAGGATAGCCTTCCCAAAGGTCTGTTTGGTTTCCTTGAGCTGCTTCTCCAAGTCATCAATCCTTGTCATTAACTGGGAAGTAGTAGCTTCTTGTCTAGGTGTAGGAGGTTGTTGGTCAGATGATGGTTGTTCAAAGGTATGCTCCATTGGTTCATGTGCAGGTGAAGGTGTAGGTGAGGGGGATGCAGTGGTAGTTTCAGCAATAGGTGTAGGTGGTGCAGGTTGAGATAGAGGTGGAATAGTTGTGGCTTCAGATGGTATAGGTTGTGTTGGTGGTACCACACTAGATGATGGTTGAGGTTGAGTGATAGATGGAGCTTCTTGTCCTGCACTTGGATTAGCAATAGACAACATAGCGGTCTTGGTACCCCTCTAAAACCCCTTTTCATGTTTCCAAAAATCTTTTTGGTCAAGGTCACAGCTAGATAAGGGTGTTTGTTTTCAGTTTGTATATCCAAAATCATTTGTAGAAAACGAGGATACATCAAAAACTTTGTTTTGCTTTTCAAGTTTGCCACCATGCCATCAAAAATTAGTTTTGAAAAATTATAAACTCTGCCAGTGGAAAGACAAATCAAGGCAGTAGCAATATTGCTACCAAATTGATCCCATCCACCACTTTTAGAGCTCACAACCCTCCCCTAGTACTCTAGATTCCTTAAAGGATTTCTTGTGTTCATTTCTACGGAGATCAGCACACTTGTCTATCGTCTCTCTCACTCCGAGTTAGATGATATTGAAAAGGTGGCAGTCTGCTCCAGCCTCCGACTACTAAAAACCAAAAATGAAATACACTATTGAGTCTATAGCCTTGAGATCATCCAAAAGTCTCGTTAGGACACTTATCCATAATGTGGCCTGTTTTCTCACACACTGGACAATAGTAAAGATTTAAGAGTCTTCGCATTTCCTGTTGGTATTGCCAGAACATCGAGTGTTACGTAAGTATCACAATGAGATGGAATCCTTCTTAGGCCAAAGTCAAACAGCTCTTAGTAGGTGAATGTAAAGATCCACTATGGATTAAACTTGTGACAAATGGAAAGGCAACGATGGTGCGATCCTTGGTGAATAAAAACTCTGTTTGTTCCAGGTGTGAATTGACCCGGATCGTTGGAAACCTTTTCGTTGGACTCAACGAATGATTTTTACGTAGGCACATTACTGTGTATATCTTTCAAAACAAATGTATTTCTGATAAAATTTGATTTTGACTATAAAACACTATTGATGTTTCACAAAATACTTTCTCAAGTAGACACGTCGATTGATTTTCAAATCAACTTTTTTATCTTTAATCGGTTAAGATAGTAACTAAACCATTTCATCTTTATCGTGCTCGTATGCTTTGAGGGAACTTCCCATACAGAGAACAGGGCAAGTATGGAGATTTTGATGGTTACAATCAGATGACTGATACTTATACTTGGAAACCCTGTCAAGGAGATTCTTCTTAAGATGGAATCTACTGATCACAGCGGGTCCTCACGGATCCAGATGGTTAATCAAACCACACTTCGGGCAAATGACAAAGACAATTCGTTAGTCCACACATACTTTATTGCTAACTGTTTCATTACAGGATCAAGCAAAGATGGAAATGGAGACACCTCATTCCAGTGGAGTCAATTCACCACCCAATGCTCACACTTAAGTTTTTCCAAGTAAAGACCATAATGACAATGGTAAATGACCTACTTAAACAGCTTCCGCTAACTCTTGTGAATTAGTATCATGATCAAGAAAGTGTGTGCAGTGGGTCCGAAAGGTCACAAATCAACATGAATGCAATACTACTTAACAAAGGATGATTTAGAGATTTAGATGAAAGATAATCTCAAAGATCGCACAAGCTAAGGGAAAAGGTCACAAAGTTACTACATATGTACATAGACATCAAAGACTTGAAGAATCAAGACTTCGAGCTACAGAAAGAAGTTCAATGAAGTAGAATGCTTAGAATTCAGAATGTTTATTTTCTGGGGTGGACGCCTCCCTTAGGGGAGATTGTTAAGATATGAAAAAACTCTGGTCAACCCTCGGGTATCGTTTAGTATAGCATAGCTCGTGTTAGAAAGTAAGCGTATGGCTTTCGGTTATTGGGCCGGGTCTTTTACCCAAGTGTAAGCCCATACCCAAGCCCATAATGCTCACAAACACTTGTATATAAACCCCTTCCCACCCATGGGAAGGGTTTGGTTGTTCATTTTAAGCTAATACATTATCTTGTACTTTCTCTCTCTAGAAAGACCACTTTCTCTCTCTAAGATAAAGTAGCCAACCCAATATCTCTTGCTTGTGTTATGTATCAATGTATACTACAACATTAAGGGTCACGATTGATCTTCGTTTCTAAGGGGTTATTCTCTCTTCATACCACAAATTATCAATTAAGCTATGGCTGTCTAAGAAAAGGTCTCCCGTAGTTCAATGGAACTCCGAGGGATTGGCTATGCAAATATCAAGAGCAACAAATCGGCCGGAAAGTAGAACTTTCCTACTTTGACAAAAACATTCTCGGCTACACGGTTGGTTTTGGAAATTGTTCGAAAGTCGGCTAATTCTAACACCATTCTAGCTATCATTTAGGCCCGGGAGTCTAAGCTTTTTCCAAATGGAAAGAGGCTGAGATTTATCGCTATGCACCTAAATCGGCTACGCTAAGAAGATTATCAAACTTACAAAAAATCACATGGGATAGAAATCGACCCGGGGCTCAACTAGATTTTCTGGAACGATTTTGAAAGGACCAACCGCACTTACAATTTTCATTCAAAGGTGTCTTGGTTAACTCGATTAACTTATCTTTGTTATTAAGCATCTTTTTAAACATCGGAGCAAACTTTGGCATATGAATGAGAGCGTCCGTGAAACTTAGCTCAAAGTGAAGATTACAGAAAATTTCCATAAACTTTGAAGCTAGGATATTATCCTTTTCATGGAGTTTTTCTTTTGCAAGTCTTGAGAGGTAAGGCAAACTAGTCTTGGTCTTTGTGAGTAATGAGGGCTCTTTGATTGGTTCTTTTCTTGTTTTGATCTTGGACCAAAGGAAGGGTGGATGTCTGCGGAGTTAGTTAGCTCGTTATCCTTGTCACTCGGTTCCTTTTCCACCACCGCCGATGGAATCGGAGGTCCATCATATGAGGCACTACTTCATGTTGTAATTGCCTTGGCTTCGTTCCTAGGATTTGGAATGGTATTGCATGGTAATGAACTCGAACTTGAAGCTTGGTTGGTATGATAGTTTTGCATAAAACTTAGCATCATGTTTTGAAAATCATCTTGCTTGTTTTGAGAATCATTGTAAACTCTTTGAAAATCATTTTGGTTCCTTTGAAAAATTGTTCTACTTCATTGTTAGTTATCATGTCGCTCGCATCATTAGCCTTAGCATAACTTTTAAAATCTGTTTTAGAAACACCTTGAATTTGTGAAACGGGAGGTAAACCTTGATTAACCAAAGGTTGATTTGTTGGTGGTTGGTATGGTGGGGTTTGATAAACGGCTCCTTGATTGTTTGACGGTTTTGGTTAAAATTGCCTCCACGGTTTTGATTCGAATTGAAATTGTTTCCTTGATATCGGCTTTGGTTTCCTTGGTTGTTTTGAACATTTGGTTGATTAAAACCGGGTGGTCTCATTTGATTTGCCAAATTAGGAGGATTTCTTTGAACAAAGTTGCCAACGGCGGCGGTTTGTTGGAATTGATGAATGTTATCATGAAAAATGGGAAATTCATTCCTTGTTAACGGACAATTGTTGAAATTATGGTTTAAACCACATGTAACACAAACTTCCTCGACTGCTTTGACGGTAGCAGGAGTCGTAACATTCTTTTCACTAATCATCTTTTCTAATCGGCTCATTCGAATATCCATTTTATCTTCAAGAGAAGCGGCGAGTTTGTTGAAAATTCAAATGAAATTAGAAGGTGTAGAAGTAGGAAAGAGGAGCATTGAACTTACTCTTGGTTCAATTGAATGATTTGAATAACGAACTGGATTATCTAAATATGGATAAACCATCACGAGGCATCTTATCCAGAAAATTTCCACCCGCGGCGGAATCTAAAGCATCTTGATTATTGGTATTTAAAGAATTGTAAAACGTATCAAGTTGATGTAATTCCGAGAAACCATGATGAGGACATTGACGAAGAAGTCCTTTGAAACGTTCCCATGCTTCGTTGAAAGTTCCATTTTGTTTTTGCAGGAAAGTAGTTGATTTTCATTTCGCAGGGTAGTTGTTTTCCGGAAGGTGGAAAGAATTAGTTTATGAATTTCGAGACAAGATCATCCCACGTTAGAATCGATCGAGGTGGTTCTTTATCAAGCCAAGTCCGGGCTTCACCTTCGAGAGAGAAAGGAAAAAAGCAAAAGCTTAATCGACGTATTCGGAACGTCCGGATGTCTAAACGTAGAAGTAACCTTGTTGAAAAATCGAAGATGATTATGAGGGTCTTGCCTACCCGTAAATTGATTACTTTGAACAAGATTAATCAAAGTTTGTTTAAGTTCAAAATTATTTGCATTTATTGTTGGAACAACAATTGCATCTTCGTATCCCTCGATGGGAGCTTGTAGCATTTGAGCCATGGTACGATTGTCGGCCATTGGAAACAGTTCCTCAATAATAACGAGTTAATTGTTGTTGTCGAAGAATTTGATTACGAGCTTGTGAACCAAGTGCGCATGCACTAAATATAGAAATTATAAGTAAACAAAAATTACACTAATTTTTTTGATTTTTGAATTTTTTTTTTAACAATCTATTTTAAACGGATACACGGAAGACAACTTAAACCAAATAATCGAATTACTTCACGGTAACTCTTAAAAATTGCTTTTTAAGATGAGCCGTACCTCGTAAATGACACAAATGGCAAGTTTTTGAATCTTTGGTTCGATTTGGGAACTTTTCAAGTTCACCGGAACTTATTTATGATAATACCTCAATTGAAGGTATTATATGTTGGTGTTCTTTTACCAACTTTATGTATTTTATTTTTTTTAAAGACAATTTTTTTATATTTTTGATTTTTTTATATATTTTTTATTTTTATATGATAATTATACTAAAAAGAAAAGAAAATATTTTTTTACTTTTTATATTTTTTAATTTTTTTTTGGATTTTTTTATTTTTATAACAAAATTATAACTTTCGTAAACGAAAGGATCTTCAAATCAAACTCAACAAACGTAAACGAAGGAATCTTTAACACAAGTCCCCGGCAACGGCGCCAAAAACTGATTGGTAGTTTCTATACGCAATAAAATATACTATTAATATTCCAAAAGAGTAATTAAGAACTTTCCTAAAGTCTCCCTTAAGAAAAGCTCACTCTAAAAGATATATATAATATATAATACGTATATTTAACCGGGAAGTATGATCACCCGGGTCGTTTCCCCAACGACTTGTGAAATTGAAACCTTGCTTTAGCTTGGATTATGATTTGAATGAGAGAAAAGATGTTTTTGAGTATCTATATCTACTAAATAAAAAACAACAATTAAAATGAACAATTAAAAGTAATTAAGCACTTAAACTAATTAACGGGAGCAAATAAAACGCGACAAATAAGCAAATATACTAAAATTAACTCCTAAAAATGCAAACTAAATTTCCTAACACCTAAATATAGGACAAAGAAAATGTCTAATAAAAAGTAAACAATTTTTTGATTATTTTTGAATTTTTTATGAATAAAAAACTAATTAAACCTAATTAAATTCTAAAAAATAGCAAATTAAGTCCTAAAAATTAAGAAAAATGATTTTTAAACTTAGAAAAGTCTAAAATAACATAAAAACTCAGAAAAATGATTTTTAACTATATTTAAAATTAAAATCCTATTTTTAAAAATAAAAATAAAAGCTCAAAAATTAAAATTAAAATCTAAAAGTGTTGAAAATGATTTTTTTGAATGTAAACCTAATAGTATTTTTATAATACTAAAAAACTATTTTTTTGTATTTTTAAAAGTTATTTTTGTATTTTTTATTGATTTTTTTTTTAATTTAACTCTATGAAAAATCCTAGAAATTAATAAAATAAAGTGAAAAATGTGAAAAATTCAGGAAAAATCTAAAATGAAACAAGGTTTACTAGAAAAATAAAAAAGACAACTCAGCTTATCAAATAAGCTGAGAAATTAGCTTATTTAACTACGACTTATAGATTGGGCTTAAGCCCAAATTGTGTTTATCAATTAAAAGAAAGAAGATATAACCGGATGAGCTAATGAAGCAAATTGGTTAACACGTTGGGTTTGTAAGAGTGAGGTCGTGGGTTCGAGGTTGGCAGATACCCCTTTTTGTAATTTTTTTTATATTTTTTTACTTTAAAAAAAACTAAAATTGGAACTTGAAGAAGACATGATTCTAAGCACTTTTAATAAACGGACCTTAAGCTCAAACTCAAAATTAAGCTCTCTAAGAGCTTATAAATATGCTGCTTCAGAAAGTAGCCTTTAAAAGGCTTAAAAACTTATCTACACTAAAAAGCTTGTACAGACTTCATTAAAAGCTCAAATTTGAAAACAAAAGAAGTTCTAGGCAGCTTATGATGTGGATAAGCTAATTTTAACAAGCTAGGATTCCACCCCCCCCCCCCCCCCACCCCCCTCCCCACCACCCCCCCCCCCCCACCAGCCCAACCATCACCCCACACCACCTGCCTCCTCCTGCTAACTTAAATTGAACTCCTCAAACCCCCCCCAGCTTACACTCAATTGATCCCAAACTCACCAAGCCTTCACATTCAAGAAACGCTCAATGCCCTTACTCCGCACTCTCGCTCGTCTCGCCCTCGCTCCGCCACTCGCGCGTCCTCTCTGACTAACTAACCACTAACTATAAGCTTATAAAATTAAAACAAGAAAATCAGACCACTACAACTTTTAAATCTAAATTTGAAAGGATTAAATTTATTACTACTGTTTTTTGGTATTTTTGGATTTTTTTATTACTTTTAAATGCTAAATTTCTAAAGAGTGTAAGCTTGAATTGAGAAAATAACACTTAATCTATCTAAAGCTATATCTATAATAAAAGTCTACAGAATTTGAAAGATTAAAAGCTACTAAAATTTTGGCTTTATTGAAGCTTAAGATCAGCAGTAATAACTGAGGTTACTACTGCTGATTCAAATGGTAAGGGCAAAACAAACTTGCAGGTTCCCTTAAGGGACAATGCTGCACTAGTCACTCTACTTGAGTGTCTTTGAACACAAAACAAGCAAACACTAAGCTTACAAAAGCTTGGATTTAAATTTTACTAAGCAAGTAAAGGTGAAAAAATGCCTGGGTTGCTGATCACAAAGTATAAACCACCTACTGAATTTTAAAGCTAAATCTAATCCTTCAAATTAAGTACAAAATACCTATTACAAATATGATATCTAACTATCCAAAATTAAAAACACAGAATACGTTTGTCTTTTTAGGTCAAAAACAAGCTAAATCAAAACACTCCTTTATGAAGACAGATCTCAAAATGAGCTTGTGAAATTAAAATCTATTGATCAAACCTAATTACCAGATAACTATTAGCTTAAAACAAGCTTAATAAACATGATTCATTAATCTAATAAGCTAAAATCAAAGATCTACAACTAATGCTATTTTTTAGTTTTAATGATTGTTATGACAGATTATATAGTAAGCTATTATCTAAGCTACAAAACTAAAAAGCTGATTTAAAGGGACATAATTCAATAAGCATAATCGGAACACAAATAGCTAAATCAAGCAACTAAATAAGCAGTTTAAGCAAAGCTAAGTAAGCAATTAAGCAAATATTAAGCTAGAATTTAAATGACAAGGAAATTTAAGGAGAACTTACAAGATGCTTCAGCTAAACAGAAGCTTAAACTCAAATAAGCATCTACAAGCTATAACTTATCCTATTAGATAAGCTAGTAAAGTCCATAGAAGCCCTCCATGATAAGGCTTTCTTCCAACGCTTCATAAAGTCCAAAGTGGTTAAGGTTTTAAGCTGTTTTTAAGGTTTAGGTATATTAAGATCAAACTTAAGCTCAATTATTAGCTTAGAGACTAATAAGAGCTTGTATTAGCTTATTAGAATGGCTTGTGAAACAGTAGCAAACATTTAAGCTTATGAGAGCTTATAAGTAAAAAAAAACATATGATTAAAACTAAATTGATGATTTCATTAACTTTCAAAACAGATTACAAAGCTTGAATAAAAGAAATTACAATTACTTTTAAAAGGAAAATTACATTTAACAAAAACTAAGCTCAATTCTACTACTACTCTAAAACAGGAAAAAGCAAGATGTTTCATGTGTGTGTGAGTCATAGGGCCTTTTTAGCCTCTCATTGGAAAACCTTGAGACCTTGCTTGCTTGCCCAAGCTCCTTTATTCTAATGGTTCGTACAATCTCATAATGGTGGAGAGTAAATGATGGCCGTTGTTTAAATGATAATTCACCACGGATTAGTCCAGCCCTGGCATCCGTGTAGTTACTTGATTGTGCTTCTTTTGAGAGTATACTTAGTGTAAATTTCATCAATCCTTGTGCTTTCCTTTCTTCCATGTGGCATTTCCTAGCTTGATTTGACTAACTTGACCTTGCCATCTTGTTGGAAATCCCTTGAATTGTCTAAATCACCCTTCAATTAAGAAAAGCCCCTTGTTTGACTGCGTAGTAAAGTTGGGGAAGAAAGTGAACAGTAACCATGTTCTTGGCGCCATTTTTCTTTTTATAACTAAAAGGGGTAAAAAAACGGGTGTGAGTTTGGGGAAATTGCAAGACTAGTCCTTGTCTTTGGTTTATGAAAGTTGAGGTATAAAATGACTTTCATTTTTGGCAGGAATGCCCCTGGTGGTTTAATAAAAGGTAATGGCTTTAGGAATTGGCTTTTATTTTGGAGCCTTTGGATCCGAGTAAGGGAAAAAGGTTTATAGGCCCATTTTATCATAGGAAACCAATTGTTTGTAACATTGAAGCTTGAGGACTGGAGATTTGTAACTTTGGGGTTTTTGTCTTCTAGTGGTTGACTTCTGTTGACCAAGGTTTGACTTTCTTTGACTGAAGCTTGTCCATAGTTGATTTTTCTTGGCTTCGGCTTTGAATCCTTGGCTTCTTTTGTGCTCTTCTGATTCCCGTGTTCGTGTTTGCCCGTTTTTGGCGGCTTTCTTGTGATATTTGTCTTATCCGTACATGCACACACAAAAACACAAAACAAGTATATCTTTGCCATTTTAATGTTGTTTTGGAAGTCATTTAGGGTTATTTTTGGTATAAAACTGGATATGTGTTTTTTACACTACAAAATTCCCCAATCTAATGATTGCGTATCCCCACCAATATTACATGCCTTATAACCAAATACCTCAAAACTTCCCCACACTAAACCTTTTGAAAAGTAGCAAAGATTTTTGTGAGAGGGAGCTAAGAGATCACAAGTTATAAACACCCGTTTCTATTTTAAAGATTTTTTATTTTTTTGATTTTTTTAAATAATTAAATTCCTAATAAACTTATTTTTTTTAATAAAATAATTATATCATTACATTATTTTACTTTATTAATATCACAAAAAGCACTTTAAAAATTTTTAAAATATAACTTCATCATTATTATATTCTTCCAAAAATAAACAAAAACCTAACATAAAAAAAGTAATATAAATATTCAAATAACAAACAACAAAAAAATATCAAAAAATCAAAAACCACAAAAACCTATAAAAAATCACCCAAACAACCAAAACCCACCAAAAACTAATATCATACACTATTCAAAACCATTTAAAATTTAACAAATAACAACCAACTACCCCCCCCCCAACACCAAACTCCCCCCCCCCACCATCCCACTCACTCATATTAACACAATCACCAACAAATCCAAAAAAACTCAACCCCCTACCTCTTTACTATCCTCTTATAAAAATTACCCCCCCACCTTAGTAAAATAACTAATCCATACGTATTACCCCATTCTGTATTAACCCCCAGCCCTTTTATGACCTTTTTTAACATTTTATATTTTCCAAAGAATACCCTTTGGATATTTATAAAAGGAACACTTTTACTATCTTTAATTTCTACCTTGGCAACATCATTATCTATAACTATTTACATTATAGGCTAGGAACCTGTATCACTTTTCTTCGCAACGACACATCGGCCCTCGCCTCGACTAGTAGCCCGTGTACGTATTTATGATACCAACCATAAATATATCATCCTTCACCCTTTCTTGCGATGTCACATGGGAGCGATCGACAAAATGCCCTGTACTTTTATTGCGGATTTTGTTTGTATATTAATTATTAATACTAAGGATTTATAACTTGCATCCTTTTTATTTACCAACTATTTTTATTTTTATTTTATTTATTTTATTTTTTTTTATTTTTTTTATATTAATTCAACACATTATTTTTGCAAATAGAAAAATTTCATTTTAGATAACAAAAGTATAAACTTGAACTAAATTTCTTATTTACAAATGATGTTGACTTCATCATCGTTAAAGCTTTTTCTATCTGATATGTTGATTAGACTTTTAAGAGTAAAACTCTAATTTGTAAAAATTAAAGAGAACACGTATAATTAATCATTTTAAGAACTCCGGGGAAGAAAAACCACAAGTTATTTTTATAAGCATTTAAGTTTTCCAAATAAACCTTGTTTAGCATCCTAATTCGTACTCAACACTATCATCTCTTATTCTTTTCATTTAAAATTAAAAAATGAAAATTATTAAAAACATATCTACATAAAAACCAAATCAAATATAAAAAAACTTTATAATATCACAATTTTACATTAATATTATTAAATACTATTCATTAAAAATACACCAATATCTATACAAAAAATCACATAACAATTTAATTCTAAAATTATTAATAACACAAACTACTTTACAAAAAACCTTCCTTAATTCATCCCCACACTTACAAACATTACAAACTTTAACACCCATAAAAAAAATAAACACAAACACTAATTAATCCAATAAACAAAAAACAATAACCCCAACACACTATACAAAATAACACCATTATTACTATTTATATGTGAAAACGGTTAAAATAATACCCACAACCAAATAACTCATTTAACATCAAAAACCGATAGTATTCCCCTTTCCACAAAACTAAAAAAAACAAATATTGTCACCTTCTCAAACCGTTAAGTCGCGGTACCTATACATAAAATCCCAACCATCCACCCTAAGCAGTTTTTTGAATTATGCACTAATGTTTTAATCAAGTATTCGAATAAGAATGAAAACGATAATCTAATGAATTCCACCTCCCGACCAAAAACTAATCTCAAACAAAAGTGGAAGCTCGAGTGAACCGGAACACAAACTCGACACGAGTGTGGCTTCAGAAAATTGTTGGTTCAATACTACAATAAATCACCAACAACAACAACCGACATAAAACCGAAGAGGCTAGCTCAACACATCACAACACATTTGTTAGAAAATAGAAGAAAAATGATAAGCATGGTGTGATACTACCAAGCATCTCGGCTTGTTTTATTCACCGAGTCACAAGATCGACTCGATCCCTGCATTTATTCGTCATTAGGAAATTTTGGAGATCCGGGAAGAGATAACCAATGGTGCATATCCACTCCAAAATAATGTTTGAAGACCTGGTGGCAATTCACTTTGGAAATTTGAGCATCGGGGTGAGATAAATTTGACAGTTGCCATATGGAAAAACTTGCGGTTATAGTGAAAGGACCGGACCAACGGGACTTAAGCTTACCGGAGAAAATCTTTAATCTGGAGTTAAAGAGGAGGACTTGATCACCAACGTTAAAAACGCGGTTTTTGATCTTAGCGTCATGAATTCTCTTAGTTTTCTCCTTGTAGATTAAAGAATTTTCGTAAGCTTGATCACGGAGCTCATGAAGTTCATTAAGCTGGAGCTTTCGGTAATCGCCGCTGGGCTTGAGATCGAATATTGCATCTTAATGAGCCTAATATGACCTTGTGTTTAGTTCATCGGTAAGTGGGGGGGAAACATGATTTTCCATAAACTAGCTTGTAGGCGTTGCATCCGATCAGAGTCTTTAATATAAGCGGTTTCACTCGATAATGACCACATCGCAATCGTCTAATTTGTCGGACACGAGGCACGGTTTTTTTTTCTCTCCTACCGACCCCTTTCTAAGATTACTCTTTAGTCACGATTCATCTCTAGATTCACCATCTAGTTTGAGGGTGGTAAGCGGTAGAAAGACGATGTGTGATCTAATATTTTGACATGACTTTATCAAATTTGTCATTACAGAAATGGGTCCCACGATCGCTTATGATAGCTTCGATTTTTGCCACCAGTAATCGGGAGAAAAGGGTATTTCTAAATTTTGACAAACTACTCTAAGCTTCGTTGGTGGGGAGCGCTTGGCTTTAACCCATTTGGGAAAGATAATCGACAAGTTAAAGTATGTATTGTTTCTCTGACGACGAAAAAGGTCCCATATATCAATGCCCCATAATCAAAATTTCACAAACTTGGATAGCATTTTGAGGCATCTCATCTTGAAGTGATAATTTTGCTTGTCTTTGTTTTGATCACAAGATTTGATTCATTGAATGAGGCAGCTTGATTTAATGGCTAGGCCAAATGAACGGCATAATACTTTCGAACCTCACCAGGAGCGATGATGTTGGCACTATGAGGGCCTCGAGTGGGTCCTTATGCACGCACTTTAAGGATTTTCAAAAGAGGTCTTGGCCTTAAATAAAATTAACTACGGTGTATCTTGTTTGTTATATACTTTTACGAATGAATAGTTTTATTTAATGGGTTGTGTTCTTCCAATTGGAAAGGAGGGTATTATCGGAAATTATAATTGATCGTGGGTGGTACGTTGTATGGAAGGGGTGTTGTTTTTGAAGAGCGGTGGTTGGGGAGTGTGAGTTATTTAATCGGTGGTCAGGAGGGGGTGATGGTTTTTGATGTTTGATTGGCGATTTGTGGTTTGGGGGATGGT
The DNA here is from genome assembly GCA_026074375.1 of Tanacetum coccineum. Classification (NCBI taxonomy): domain Eukaryota; kingdom Viridiplantae; phylum Streptophyta; class Magnoliopsida; order Asterales; family Asteraceae; genus Tanacetum; species Tanacetum coccineum. The sequence goes on from BQNB010009016.1 coordinate 32,094, forward strand.
GAGAAGGTGGTGATTTTTGGAGGATGTGGGGGGATTGTGGGTGTTGGGGTGGAGGAGGGGGGGGATGAGAAGGAGGTGATGGGATAGGGTTGAGTTGGAGGGGGGTGTGTTATGGTTGTTGAGGGAGGGGGGGGGGGGGGGGGGGGGGGGGGGGGGGGGGGGGGGGGGGGGGGGGGGGGGGGGGGGGGGGGGGGGGTGGGGGGGGGGGGGGGGGGGGGGGGTGGGGGGGGGGGGGGGGGGGGGGGGGGGGGGGGGGGGGGGGGGGGGGGGGGGGGGTGGGGGGGGGGGGGGGGGGGGGGGGGGGGGGGGGGGGGGGGGTGGGGTGGGGGGGGGGGGGGGGGGGGGGGGGGGGGGGTTGGGGGGGGGGGGGAGGGGTGGGGGGGGGGGGGGGGGGGAGGGGGGGGGGAGGTGGGGGGGGGGGGGGTGGGGGGGGGGGGGTGGGGGGTGGGGGGGGGGGTGGGGGTTGGTGGGGTGTGTTGGTTGAGGGGTGGGGTGGGGGGGTGGGTGGGGGGGGTGTGGTGGGGGGGGTGTTGGGGTGTGGGGGGGGGGGGTTGTTGGGTTTTTTGAGGTGTGGGGGGGGGGGGTGAGGGTGGGTGGGGGGTGGTTTGGGGGGGGTGGGATGGTTTGGTGGGGGGGTTTGGGGTGGGTGGGTTGGGGGGGGGGGGGGGGGGGTGAGGTGTGGGTTGTGGGGTGGGGTTTGGGGAGGGGGGGGGGGTGGGGGGTGGGTGGGTTGGGGGGGGGGGGGGTGGGGGGAGGTTGGTGGGTGGGGTTTAGTGTTGTTTTGTTTTTGGTTGGTGGTTTTTTTGGGTGTTGTTGGGTGGTTGGTTAGGTGTTGGTGGTTTTTTTTTGGTTGTTTGGTTTTTTGTTTTTTTTTTTGTTGAGTTTGTTTAGTTTTGTTTTTTTTGTTGGGGGTTATTTTATTTGGGGGTTTTATTTTTTATTTTTAGGTGGTTTTTAGTTGTTTGTGGGGGGTATATTTATTGTATTATTTGTGTGGGTTTTGGAGGTTAGAGAGAGTCTTGGGATATGTTTATGTGGTTGGTTGGTGGGGTTAGTTTTTGTGAGGTGAGGGGGGTTATGGGGGGGGGTTTATTTTTTTTGTTTATGTATTTTTTCTGTGTTGTGTGTGGTTGGGGTGTGTTTGGGTTATTTTTATATTATGTTTGTTTGTGGGATGGTTTTGGGGGAGGATTTTTGAATGTGGTGGTTTGGATTTGGTGGTATTTTTGTATTGTGGGTGTTTTTTTGGGGTTTAGGTGGTGGGTTTTGGGGTGTGGGTTTTTTTTGGGTTTTGGGGTTTTTGTGTTTGTGTTTTTTTGTGTTGTTGTGGTTGTTGGTGGAGTTGGTTGTGTGGTTTGATTTGGGTAGGATTTTTTTGTGTTTTTTTTGGTTGGGGTGTGGATGTTTGGTTTTGTAATGAGGGTTGTGTTTTTGTTGGTTTTGATTGGGGTGTGGGATGTTTCGGTTGGTGTGTTTGGTTGGGTTTTTTACGGGTGGTGGGTTATGGGGATTCGGGGGGTTTTAGGGTGTTATAGGTTGGAGGTAGGATGGGTGTTGGTGGGTGGGGGGGGGTGGGTGTGGGGGGATGTTTGGGTGGGGGGGTTGTGGGGGGGGGGGTTGTGCTGGGGTTGAGGGATATTTTGGTTCTTTGAATTGGTTAATTTGGTAAGTTATGTGTTGTTTGTTGTTGTTTTTCATAGGTTTTTGTTTTTGTTTATGGGGAGGTTGATTAAGGTGATTTGTTGGTGTTGGTTGGTGGGGTTTGTAATGGTTTGTTGTTTGGGTTTGGTGGATGGTGGGTGTTTGTATGAGGTTCTTATATCGGTTAGGTTTTTGGTTGGGGGTGTTTTTGAATTTTGGGTTGATTTTAAAGGGTTGTTATTTGATTGAATTAGGAGGTTTTTGAAATTGAACGGGGCGGTTTGTTGGTTTGATGTTTCATGAAGGGTAATTTTTTGGGGGGAATTGTTGAATTTGGTTTGAATGTAAAATTCTCGATGTTGACTTATATTATATTATATAATATTACTATTTTAATGAAAAATTAATATCTAATTTTTTATAAACTAATTTTACTATAATTTTTATTTAAACATTAAATCTAAATATAATTAAAATTATTTAAATATTTTTACAATTAAAAAACAAATAAACAATTATATAAAAACTTATTTATAATAAAAAAAAAAAATAATTACAATAAAATAAAAATCTTATAAAAAAAATAAAAACATATAAATAATTATAAAAACAACAATAACTATCTAAAATATATAAAAAAAAACAAAAATATACAAACATAATTAATTAAAAAAATAAAAAAAAAAAATATTTAATCTAATTTAAAATAATAAATAATATAAAACTAATTAACTTATTTATAATAAAAAAATAAAATAAAAAAAAAAATTATAACTAAAAAATTTAAAAATAAAACTATTATAAAAATTTTAAAATAAAATTAAAAATTCAAAATATTAAAAAAACAAATTTAACAAAATATTAATATAAACAATAAAAAAAAAAAAAAAAACTAAAAAAACAAAAAAAATAATAATATAATTCTTACACCAATAAAACAAATATTATACAAAAAAAATAACTATATTAAAATAATAACTATAAAATCTAAACTCTCATCAAATTATTTAATATATTAATAAATACATTAAAATCTAATATAATAAAAATTATTAATTTAAAATATTAATTTAATTAAACTCAATAACAAACCAACTATACAAAAATAAAAAAAAAAAAAAAAAAAATATAATTATAAATAGATCATATAAATTATATTTATCTAATTTCATATTATTATAAAAAAAAAACAAACACATCAACACACAACCCAAAACCAAAAAAAACAAAACCCAACCACAACACAAAACCACAACAACCCAAACAAAAAAATAAACAAAAAATTAATTATAACAAAAAAACAAAAAAAACACCAAAAATCCAACAATCATCAAAAAATATCAATTATTTTAAACCTTAAAACTACATAAAAATTAAAATCAAACAATATAAAACAAAAATACAAAAATAAAAAAAAAAAATACAAAAAAAAATAAAACAAAATCAAAAAAAACAAAAACAAACAACAAACACCAACACCCCCCCCCCCCCACCACAACCCCAACAAACCCACAAACCCAAACCCACACAAAACAACCCACAACAAAACCACACCCAAACACACACACACACAAAACCCAAAAACACCCACCAAAACAAAAAAAACACCACAAAACAAACACCTAAAACACAACATCAACAACCCCTTCCCAAAAATCCAACCACTTCTTCAAACCCCCTACCCATTCTCAAAACCCCACCCCCCCAAACAAATTAACAAATTAAAATAAACAAAAAAAATTATAAAACCCCTCAAATCCCTACATCACTTACATCATTCCATCCACCAAACAATCTAACTCCAAAACCTTAACAAAAAATACTAACACTATTAAAAATCTAACCAATACTCATAATAAATACAACAATCATAATAAAATTAAACAAAAACCCCTAACCTAACTATAACTAACCATCCCAAAACCCAAACTTCCTCTCCTTACAACCCCTCCTATTATTCCCACATCATTCACCAACTAAAAAAAAAAAAAAAAAAAAATAAACTATATTCCACTTCTCTTTATCCCCTTCCCTCTACCACATCCTCCACCCAAAATTACTCACCCCCCACCCCTCCCCACATCTCACCACCACCCTCCCTCAACTAAATAACAACCTCAATCCCCTCCCCACTATCCCCTTCACCACAATAACCCATTCTACATTTCCATAACCCCTAACTAACCAATCTCACCTATATTTTATAACCTACACAATCCCTAAATCCCACATCAATAAACCCTCTTAACCACCCCCACCCTCAAATAAACACTATAACACACTACTCTATTCAATTCACCAAAATACTATTTAATACCACCCCCACTCAAATACAACCTCATTATCCCCCCCCTTACCTTTAATCCTTAATCCCATTTTATATATACTTAATTTAAATATACAACTACGCCACTGTATATCCCCCTTATTACTAACCAAATTACATAACCATTCCCCACATATCCCATTAATGTACCTAAGTCCTTTGCACCTCCCACCCGTATCCTAAACGGATCTAGAATGGTGTTGTCAGAAATAGACCGATAGAAAAACTTATCCTACAAACCCAACCGGATGTAGCGTGAATTCGTTTTTTGTCAAATCGAAGCGAAAGTTCTACCCACAACTTTAAACCCACCACACCGGCACGATTTTTGTTGTTCTTTCGATTTTTTCATAAGGCGATCCTCGAGTACATTGATAATCGGGAGACCTTTTCTTAGGTCAGCTCATGTTTAATTGATGGGTTATTAAGGAGAGATAACCCTTAGAAACGATGAGATCTTTGACCCTTAAATGTGGTGATACGCCTTCTATTTCGTACAACAATCTCGAATCGTTGAAGAAAGTTGATCTTATTGATGTACGGTGTGAAGAATACTCACAAGAAGTTTTAGGATTTTCCGTGTATTGCATATGCATTCCTTCTCCCGGCTACGATCCGATTGATTGAAATACTTCTCCGGACTCTCACTCTTTCGGGATAGTGATTTTTAATTTTGGATGAAGCTGATACTTTTCTTGCTCTAGCCGATGATCCTAACTTCACCGGAGTTGATGAGCTTATTATCACCAGAGTGGGACATTTCTCTTTCTCGAATCTCTTCTTCAATAGTGATCCTTCGCCGGAATCAAGGAATTACTTACCAGAAATTAGGCAAAGAGCTTAGTTTGTAAATCCGCGAATCTTTCAATCGATGAACCTCTGAGGTTGAACTTAAGGACTTACCACCTATCTTGAATAGCATTTTTAGCAGATAACACAATTGTTGCTCTGTCATAATTGCCAAAGATTTGAGTGATGATGAGAGACCGCTCTCATAAAGGTTCTTAAATCCCGAAAGCAAGCCATTGCTTGGAAGCTTTCTGACATAAAGGGTATAAACCCGGAATTTTGTTCTCATAAGATTTCTATGGGGAGGATTACGAAACTAAAGGTCCAACATCAGAGAGGGTTATCCAAAGATCTATGACGTCATAAAAAGAGGTTAAAAAACTTTTGACGCCTGGAAATGATCTACTAATCTCGGATAGTCCTTCGGGTGAGCCCAGTACACTGTGTACAAAGAAAGGAGAATGACCGTAGTGACCAAAGATGAAACGAATTAGGTTCTAAAAGACTATTAACGGAAGGAGAGTATGCATAGATTATCGCAAATTGAACTAAGCCCTACAAGCACAAAGACCCCCTTTCCCCCACTTTGAACCAATTACTAGTTCTACAACTGACTAACGACGAATCGCAGGAAACTGACATTACTTTCTGTTTCATAAACGTCTCCGGTTTCATCAGGTTATTTCCCCAAATTTTTACTAAATAGGAGATCCCAAACGACAACCAAAGAAACAGAACACCCATAATAATATTTGCAATCCTCCCCACCACACACCCCCCCGTTATAAACAAAGAGAACGTTTGTTTAACGCCGCATGCCTTTGGTATATGACAATGCACCAGCAAGTTTTAGAGGTGTATGATGGCATTCTTCATTGACTTGATTGAAAATACAATGGAAAGTCTTCATGGTAGATTTCTCGATTTTTGGAAATTCTTTTTTACGTGCCGCACCAATCTTGATAAATGCTTAAACGGTGTGAAGACACTATTTAGCTCTTAATTGGGAATAAAGTCATTTCTATGGTTAAAGAGGTATGTATTAGGAATAGATCTCGAAGAAAGGAATTGAATTCGACAAAGCTAAGATTGATGTGATCTCTAAGCTACCTCACCCAACCACCGTCAAGGGTATTCGAAGTTTTCTAGGGCATGCTAATTTTTACCGTAGATTCAACAAAGATTTTTTAAAGATTTCTCGACCCATGACCCACCTTCTTGAAAAGAACACCCCGTTTATCTTTTCAGAAGAATGCATTCAAGCCTTTCAGACTCTAAAAAAGAAATTAACCGAAGCTCCAATTCTCATTGCTCCAAATTAGGACCAACCTTTTGAATCTCATGTGTGTTGCAGTGAATTATGCAATAGGTGCAGTTACTAGGGCAAAGGAATTGAGAAGCCATTTTAGACAATTCATTACTGCGAGCAAAACGATGGGACGAAGCAGAATACAAACTACAACAAACAATGGGAAAAGAGATGCTTGCAGTAGTATACGATATTGAGAAATTTCGATCATTATTTTTTATCTGATAAGAGTGTTGTTTACCACGGATCATTCTGCCTTAAAATAACTCTTCAACAAGAAAGACACCAAAGCAAGATTGCTTAGATGGGTTTTACTTCTCCAAGAATTCGATTTTAAAGTGATTGATATGAAGGGAGCTGAAAACTACGCAGCTGATCACCTTTCACGTCTTGAAAACCCGTATGAGAATGTTTTTGATCCTAAGGAGTTATGAAAACCATTCTCTTGAGAAATTGAATTCAGGTGATTTTTCATGATAACCAAAGATATCCGTGGTTTGTCGATATTAGCATATTAACCTTCAGCGGGGAATTTTCTTATCGAAAGAATGTCATCAACAAATGAGAAAGTTTTTCAAAGATGTAAAGATACTTTTGGGATGAATCTCTTTCTCTTTAGGATATGTAAGGATCAATTCATCCGTCAGGTGTGTATTTGGCCAAGAAGACTTCTTGATAGCCTTAAAGCTTGTATGAGGACCCACCGGGGGCCATCATAGTGCCAACATCACCGCTCGGAAAGTATTTGATGCCGGTTTCTTTTGGCCTACCATTTATCAAGATGCTCATTCAATGATCAAATCTTGTGATGCATGTCAAAGACAAGGCAAAATTTCACATCGAGATGAGATGCCTCAAAATGCTATCCAAGTTTGTGAAATTTTCGATGTATGGGGCATTGATTTTATGGGACCTTTTCCGTCGTCAAGAGGAAACAAATACATACTTGTAGCCGTCGATTATCTTTCCAAATGGGTTAAAGCCAAGGCGCTCCCCACCAACGATGCTAGAGTAGTTGTCAAATTTTTGAAATCCCTTTTCTCCCGATTCGGTGCATCGAGAGCTATCATAAGCGATCGTGGGACCCATTTCTGTAATGACAAATTTGATAAAGTCATGTCAAAATATAGAGTCACACATCGTCTTTCTACCGCTTACCACCCTCAAACTAGTGGTCAAGTCGAGGTGACGAATCGTGGACTTAAAAGAATCTTAGAAAGGACGGTAGGAGAAAACCGTGCCTCGTGGTCCGACAAATTAGACGATGCGTTGTGGGCATTTCGAACCGCTTATAAGACTCTGATCGGATGCACGCCCTACAAGCTAGTTTATGGAAAATCATGTCACTTACCGGTTGAACTAGAACACAAGGCATATTAGGCTCTTAAGCATGCCAATTTCGATCTCAAGACCACGGGCGATTACCGAAAGCTCCAGCTTAATGAACTTCATGAGCTCCGTGATCAAGCTTACGAAAATTCTTTAATCTTCAAGGAGAAAAACTATAGAGAATTCATTACGCTAAGATCAAAATCCGCGTTTTTATACGTTGGTGATCAAGTCTCTCTTTAAACTCCCGATTAAGATTTTCTATGGTAAGCTTAAGTCCCGTTGGTCCGCGTCCTTTCACTATAAACTCGAAGTTTTTCCATATAGGCTCTGTCAAATTATCTCAACCCCGAAGGCTCAAATTTCAAGGTTGAATTGCCACGTCTAAAACTTTATTTTGGAGGGGATTTTTGCCACCATTGGTTATCCAGGATTCCATAACTTTTCCTAAGGACGAATAAATGCAGGGATCGAGTCGAGCTTGTGACTCGGTGATAAAAACAAGCCGATTCGTGGGAGTTTCACCCCTGCTTTTCATTATATTTCTTCTATTTGCAACAAATGTTTTGTTGATGGTGTGAGGCTAGCCTCTTACGGTTTTTTGTCGTTTGTTGTTTGTTGTGATTTTTTGTTAGGATTGAACCAACAATTTCTGAAGCCTCTCGTGTTCGGTGTTGTGTTCCGGTTCACTCGAGCTTCCTATCTTTTGTTTGAGATTAGTTTGCGGAGATCCGATATCCTTTCATCTTATCGATTAACGTTTATCTTTGCATAATTCATAATCGGCTTAGATTTGCGTAGAGACCCGGCCTTAAACATTTGAGGGACAATGTTTTGTTTTAGCTTTTGGAAGGGTCTATCGATTTGATGTTACTGATTATTTGTTTTTGTTTCTTACTATACCCGTTTTAACTATCATATTAGCAAAATTTTAAATTTTTAAGTTTTTTTTTTTTTAGGAAAAAATGAAAAATTTTTAGTAAAAAAAGGTGTTTTGACAGAATGTAAGTTTTCGTTGTGGAATAAGAGTATTTTGACCGATCGAATGGTGAGTTCTAGCTTTTATCATTTAACATTAATGATGATAGTTTGTGCTAGTCTCATGTAGTCTTTAAACATGCTTTGATTGAAAGCATTAGTAATGAAAACTTGTGAAATCTCAAGTAGATTTTAAATTTGACCAAGTTGGATTTTTATATAGCAGTATTGGAATTTCTTTATTAGTGATTTTAAATTTGGCAAAGTTTAAGAGATGATTGTGTTGAGTACGACATTAGGTGCTAAACAAGGTTATTTGCGAAACTTAAATGCTTATAAATAACTTGTGGTTCTTTCTTCCACCGAGTTCTTTAAAAGATTAATTATACGTGGTCTCTTTAATTTTTACAAATTAGAGTTTTACTCTTAAAGTCTAATCCAACATATTCAGAGAAAAGCTTATTCGTTGATGATGTCAACATCATTTGTAAATAAGAAATTTAGTTCTAGTTTATTACTTTTGTTTATTAAAATGATATTTTTTCCTATTTTGCAAAAATAACTGTGTTGATTTAATATAAAAAAATAATAATTAATAAATAAAAATAGAATAAAATAAAATATAAATTGGTGGTATAATAAAAAGGATGCAAGTTATAAAATCCTGGTGTTATTTATATTTAATCATTACAAACTACGTCGCTATTAAAGGTACATTGGGCATTTGTCATTCGATTCCGTTGTGACTTCGAAGAAGGGGGATGGTTGTAATATTTGGAGTTGGTATCATGATTTCGTACACGGGAATATTGTCGGAGGCGTGGCCGATGTGTCGTGAAAGAAATGTGATACAGGTTCCTAGCCTAATAATGTAATAGTATTATTATGTTGAAAGTTAGCAATTAAATAGTAAAAGTTTCCTTTTCTAAACCAAGTTTTCTTTTTGTAACAAATTTATAAGGTCTACAAGGCTTGTCATCGAAAGTTCATTCGTCTCGATTATTATTCTCAGGATGGGGTGTCTAATAACATTAGCACTTACGACGTTGGACGGGGGGAGGCTAGAGAAGTCTTTGTCATTTTTGGGGCTGGGATATACCCTTTAATTCGTTGGGCGGTGAGTTGGTGGTGGTGGGGTGCTGGGAGGTGGGTTCTGACTTAGTGGATGTTATTTGTGAAATTATGGCACTGGTGTTTTGCGGGGGCGGTGTGATTAGTTCGTTTGTGGGGGTGGTTGGGGGGTTGGGTTGGGGGTGATATTTTATAGGTTTGTGGGTGGGTGGGAGGGTTGATTTGGATATTGGGGGAGGTGTTGGTGGGGTGATGAGGTGAGAGGTCGGTTCGGGGTGGGTGGGGGTGGGGGTGGTGGGTTGTTTTTTTGGGTGGTGGTTGGGTGTGGGGGTGGTTGGGGGTTGGGTGGGGGGGGAGGGGTGTAGGGTGTGGGTATTTTGGGTTGTGTTGTGTGGTGGGATTATTGTTGTTGGGGTGGGGGGGGGTTGGTGGTTGTTTTTGTGTTTTTGTTTTGAGGGGGTTTGGGGTGTGAGGGGGGGGGGTGGGGGGGGGTGGGGTGTTTTTGAGGGGGTGGGGTTTGGGGGGTGGGGGGGTGGGGGTGTGGGGGGGGGTGGTGGTGGGTTGTGGGGGGGGTGTGTGTGGGGGGGGGGTTGGGGGGTGGGGTTTTTGTGGGGTGATGTGTTTTGTTTGTTTTTTGTGGTGGTGGGAGGGGGTGGGGGGGGGGGGGGTGGTTGGGTGTTGTTTGTGAGTTGGGGTGGGTTGTTGGTATAAGGATGTGGATTGGGTAGTAGGTTTGGTAGGTCTGGGTTATTGTTGCTTGTATGGTTTGTTGGGTTTTTTTAGGTGTAGTTTAGTTTTTTGGGGTTGTGGTTTTTATTATTTTGAGGGTAGTTGTTTGTTTTTTTTTTGTTTGATGGGGTGTTTGTTTTTTTTTTTTATTTTTTTTTGATGGTTTTTTGTTAGTGTTTGTGTTTATTATTTTTATTTTTTTTTATTTTTTCTTTATTATTGATGTTTATTTTTATATTTAAATTATTTTTTTATTATTTCTTATTTTTTGTATTTTATTTATTTAATTATTATTTTTTTATTGTTTGATTTTGTTTTTTATATTATTATATTTTTTTATTTTTATATAAATATATTTATTAATATTTTATTTTTTGTTTGTTTTTTTATTTAAATATAATTATGTTTTGAGTAGTTGTTTATTATTTATTTAATGTTTCTTTGAGTTGTTTTTTTGGTTTATGTTTATAGTTATTTAGCTTGTGTTATGGTTGTTTGTTTGTGGTTGTTTTTTTTTTTGTTTTTTTTGTTTTTGCTTTTGTTTTGTTTTTAATGTTTTAGTTGCTTGTTTAGTTTTGGTTTATTTTGTTATTGTGTCTTTTATTTGTTTGTTTTTGTTGTTTGTTTGTATGTTATGTTAATATAAACTAATGATAGTGTGATCTTTGATTTGTTTGGGATGTTGTTGTGGTGGTGGGATGTGGGGGGTTGGTTGTGGTTGGGGGTTGGTGGGGGGGGTGGTGTGGGTTGGGTTGGTGGTGTGGGGGGTGTTTGGTGGGGGGGTGGGTGTGGGGTAGTTTTGGTTTTGGTGCGGGGGTGGGTTGGGGGGTGGGTGTGGTTGTGTGGGGGTGGGGGGGTGGTTGGGGTGGTTGTGTTGTGGTATATTGTGTGTGGGTTTAAGTGGATTGACAGGGTTTTGTTGGGTTGGGTAGTAATTTTGTTCAGTTGTGTTGTTAGGGTTTGTGTTTGTGTTAAGATAGTAGAGTGATGTGAGATTGTTTAAGGGAATGAAGTTTGTTTTGTTTTTTGAATCATGTAGTAATAGTTATAGTATTTAAGCTTTAAAGCAAATTTTGTAGCTTTTTTTTTTATTGTAGGTTTTATATTGATTGTTTGTGATATTGTTTTACAATTAATTATAATATATATTTTAAAAATAGTTTATTAAAAAAAAAAATAAATAAATATAATAAAAATTTAAAAATAAAATAATTTATAATAAAACATATAAATAACTAAAATAAATCTAAAAAATCAATTAAAAAATATATAATAAAAAATAATATTATAATAAAAAATAACATAAAATTTATAAAATAAAAAAATAACATTAATAATTAAAATAAAAAAAAATAATTAAAAATTTAAAAAAATTTAAAATTAAATTATAAAAAATACAATACAATAAAAACCTAAAATATAAAAATACCTACTATCATTATAATATTAATATAACAATAATATAATTAAAAAAAAAAAAAACAATAAACCAAATTAACTTAATATATAAATTACAAACATAATATCATATTAATAAAAAAAAAAAATCGAAACTTAATAAAACTTTTTTTATAAAAACTATAACAAAAAAAAAAAATTGTTAAAATAATATAAAACAAACAAAAAAAACACTAAAATAATAACAAATTAAAAAAAAAAAAAAAAAAAAACCAACCCCCCCCCCAAAACACCCACCACACCCACCCACCCCACCCCCCCCAACCACAACCACCACCACCCCCCACCCCCCCCACCCAACACACCAAACCCCACCCACAAACACACCCACACACCCCCCCCCAACCAACCCCCCCCCCCCACAAACCCCCACACCAAAACAAAACCAACCCCCACAAACCCAAACCAAACAAACCCAAAACCAAACACCCACACCCACCCCCACAATACAACACACCAAACAAAAAAACAAAAAAAAACAACAACACACCCCAACAACAACACCAAAACACCCAACAAAAAAACACCAAAAAAACCCCCAACACAAAACACAAACTAATATACCAACCAAATTTAACACCACTAATTATCATCCTAATCCCCTAAACCCAATAAATAAAAATTTATTAAAACTCAAAAACTCTAACTATCCATACAAATAACAAATTAAACAATAATAAATATAACTAAACCATCATTACCCCCCCAACCCCACCCACAAATATAAAAAAATAAACAAAAAAAAAAAAAAATTAATATATTCTATAACACTCATACCAAACCAAAATCACACCATAACAAATTAAAAACAATCTTAACTTCTAAAATTGCTCACATTCCAATTCATCAATCTACCTCAAGATTTAAATAATAATCAATATAAGTAACACCAATCCAATAATATAAAGAACTTAACAAACTTTGAATATCTTGTATCAAATTCAATCAAATTTAGTTTAGCAATACCTTATATCATCTACGATATTTACAACAATTTTATTCTACGTATATCACATCCGGGAAGTTCGAATACGTCGATTAACATTTGCTTTATTCCTTTCTCTCTCGACGGTGGACGCCCGGTCTGCATTGTAAAGAACCACCTCGATCGATTTCATAACGTGGGATGATTCTAGTCTCGAAGAATTCATGAACTGATTATTACTCCTTCGTAAACAATCTTAACTTCGAAAGCGTTTATCTCTATTTACATGCAAAAACTAAATGGAACTTTTAAAGTTGCTTGGGAAACGTTTCATAGGTCTTAGTCGTCAATGTCATCGCTGGGGGGATGGTTTGTATTCTTCTGGTGTAGTGTTGTATTGGAGGGATAGTACATTTTGATTGTTGACGGGGTGGAAGACGAGGGGGTTTGGGATGGTTTTGAGGCTAGGGTGGGGGGTGCATGGTTGTGTGGTAATGCCTGGGGACAGGGTGGATTGTTGGATGGCTTGGGTTATGTGGTTGGGAGTTTGAGAAGAGGGAGTAGGGAGTTAAGGAGTTGGTGGGGGGTTTGGGATTATTGAGAAGGGGGTGTGTTTTGGGTGTGTGGTTGGTGGTGGTGGTTTTGTGGTGGTGGGTTTTGGTGGGGTAGTAGGAGGTGGTTTGAGGGTGGTTGGGGGGGGTTGGGGGGGTTGTTGGGATTTTGGGGGGGTTGGGGGTTTGGGTGGGGGTGGTGTGGGTGTTGGAGTTTTGGGGGGGTGGGGGGTTGTTTGCGGTTGGGGTTTGTTTGGGTTGGGGGGTGTTTGGGGTTATATTTGGTATAGGTGTGAGGTTTTTGGGTGGGTAGTTTTTGTGGAGGGGTTTTTTTGGATATTTTTGGTGGGGGTTTTATAATTAATAAATATTGTAATAGTTTGTTTAGGTGTTTCTTTTTTTTATGTATGTATGAGGTGTATTATGGTTAGTTTTTATAAATTTTAATTAATTTATAAAATATTATATATAATAATTAAAATAAAATTTCTTTAATCTATATAAATATTAATAATATTTTATTTTTTTATTTATTTAAATTCACATTATACTTATTAAAAATTATAAATAATATTATATTTAAAAATAATAAAATTAAATAATAAAATTATATTTAAAAATTAAATATATAATTAAAACTTATAAATTTTACTAAAATTTATTATATTGTTAACATAATAAATTAGTTAAAAGATTTGATTTCATAAAAGATATTTTAATTATTATGTTTGTGTAGTTTTTTATTTAAATATTTATTTTTGATTTTAAGGGCTATGATAGATGTTATGTTTAGATATCAATTTAAAAAGGTGTAGGAGTAATATTATATGTAGTAGGAAGTTTATTTGGGATTTTGTTGTTTTGATTTATAGCATCGAGTTTTGATATGGGAGATTTTTTTGAAGTATGTTTATTGATGTGTTGGAAGGGAGATTTAGAAGATGATATTGTTGATTTTAATGTTGTTGTATAATGATAGCATTAAAGAAGAGATGATGGGTTGTATTTATTTAGAGAGGAGTGGTTTTTAGGAGAGAGTATCAGTAAGTATTAGTTTAAGAAAAAAATTATATTTGGAAGGTTTTATAGTGTTTTGGATTATTTCTTGTGGTTGGTTAATTGGGTAAAGGGAATAGAAAGATTTAATTTAACATTAATAAATATTTATCTTTAAAAAAAAAAAAATTTTTAAATATAACAAATAACACTAAAACATCAAAATATTTAAATCAAAAAAATATAAATAAATTAGACTCTCAAACATAAAATACAAACAAAAAACAAAACCACAAAACTAAAAATCAAAAAACAAAAAAAAACAAAAACCACAAATAATCTAATAATACAAATACAAACCAAAAAACAAACAAAATAAAAATTTAATAAATAAAAAAAAAAACAAAAATACTCACACAACAACCCAACAACAAAAAACTACAACACAAAACAAAAAAACAACAACACCACAAAAAAACAAAAAAACAAAAAAAAAACTAACAATAATACAAAAAAACAAATTATATCTATATTACTCAACCATAATACAAAAATCAAACTTAAAAATTTAAAAAATATTAACTTAAAAATAAAAAAATACAATAAATTCACTACATATATATATAATCTACTTCTAAAACCTTTACCAACCATTCCCCTAAATCACTTACATATTTAACAAATACATAAAAACATATTCAACAATATACCTATAATATATATAAGTCAAATAATTCATAAAAAAATTATATTAATACTTATCATCTCATAAATTCCAATCTTACCATTCCTTAAAACAAACAACAACAAACTATATATTCCTTCCAACATTACCTATAACCTTCAAAATTCATCAACCTTCAACTCACACTAAACAAAATTAAAAATACTCTTTTATTCTCTCATCAAAACACACATCCATTCATCTCTTTAACAATAAATCAACTATCTCATCCCACAAAATATAAATCTACAACTTTTTAAAATTAAAAATAAACATAACCAACTCCACAATCAACCTCAACACAAAAAAACACAACAAAAAACCCAACACACAAACCCCAAAAACCAAAACCAAAATAACCCTCAACAACACACATAATTAAAACAAACAACATACAATACTACCAAACAAACCACAAAAATACCAAACACCTTCAAACCACACTATCAAACATTTACTCACATCACATTTTCAATTTATACACCCAACACAACACATCACCTACCACTTTTATTACAAATTACACAAACAACTCCACACACCATAAAACACATATCTAAATCCCCCTAAACTCCACATTCTTTACCAATCTAAATCCCCTCCAACCAAAACACACTCAAAACACAACCCACCAAAAATCTCCCCAACCCCTAAACTCAAAATTTAACAATCAAAACTAAACTCCCCAACATTCTCCCAAAATTACTTAAACACACAAATAACCCCCCCCCCTTACATAACAACAACACCCTTACCTAACATTAAAATCACCCCCCCACCATACCAAAACCCCACTAACAAAACACCAATGAAACCAACCTACCTTACTACTCCAAACCCTTACTACACCCCCCTCACATAACCCTCTCATATATAAACTTACCTCTCTTCCCATCTACAATCAATACCAAAAAATACCCCCAATTATAACCCACATTCAACTAACAATCAATTCCAAAATCACCCTCAATACATTCCCAACCAATTAATCTCTATCCAACCAAAAAACACTATATAAAATAAATAACCCACAAAACAACTCACAAAATCCAACTACAATAATGCAATAACCATCCAATTTCAAAACAACCTTAACTACATTTTATAAACCAAAACCACCATATTCCCTACCCCCCACCTCTTTAAATTATATTTTTCTCATCCACATTAACCTCACCCCAAATCATCATTCAACTAATACCTTTCCGGTTACATCTCACCCCACTAAATTTCCCCCTTTGTTAATCACAGTATGTTCTTTATATATACATCTTTTTGTCTCAACTTGTGAATATGATTTTCACTTATTCCTTTAATATTATAAAAAATAACAAATAAAACCCCCCCACCAACATAATCCCATTGATAATGTCTCATGACAGTTCCACCCCATTCTTGCAAAAAACAGTATTCTTTGGAGACTACAGCTGACCGAAGTACTCACTTTATCTTCATGTAGTTGTACCCATACCAGATACAAGACCATTCCCGATCACGGACGACCACACCTTAGATGGCATCGTGCAGCTACCACTTACTGCTCGGCGGTCTCCTTCAGATGAGAATCGGTCAATGTAGAATCGTTGTCTTTGAAACCACCAATGAGAGATACCATACATAGCTGCAATGTCATACTTGCATTCCTCTTCAATCCAGAACTGATCAGGCACCAGTTGCTCCAATCCGACATCAGGATAATATGCCGCCTTCATCTTAGAGATTGACAAGGCCGGTCTGCCAACCTTGCGACCATATCGTAGATACTCTAGGTCTTTGTTGAAGAAGAAGTCCGGTTGAATGGTTACATGGCCTGGTTCACCTCCTAGTGGAAGTGGCTTGCTGACGTTGTACCTGAGGATTGCATCATCCACTTGATCGGTGAGAAGTTTGTGGCACTCTTCCATTTGGAATTGGAGATGAATCACGTCATGATGAAACACTTTGACGATTTCGAATGCCGGGTCCTTCCGGTCTTTGAGTGTGTTAGAGATTCTTGTTGTTTACTAGGTACCAATTCCATAAATGTCGCCATTCCCCGGTTTGAGCAAGTAAGAGGAGTTCTCCCTGGGAGAACAAGTATGTCGACTTCAGAGCAGAGGCCCAATTGTTTGTTGGCATAGACAGATCAGATGAGGGAATAGTACAAGCAGGTTCTGGAGTGGCCGGTCTGTCTTCAGTGAGAGTTTTCACCACTCTGCCCCCTCAAAGGTTTGGGACTTTTTTTTCTTTTAGAATATGATCACGTCCGACCTCAATCATCACTAGGATGCTTGTTCATCTGCATTGGTTTTCATCATCCATATAGAGTTCATCAGGAATCGTTGTGCTTGAGGGCTTGACCCGGGTGTCAGTTGTTGTCCAAGCAGAGTATTCAGCTGAAGCAGCTGTCTTTGATGAAACTTGGAGTGCGTGACTAGTTGACTGTTTCCCTATTGAGTGGATGAGGATGGTGAGGAGAGGAGGAGCTTTGAGCAGATCGGCAGGCTCCGGTTGTGCTAGAGGTCCCCCGATGGCGCCTTGACAGTGGTGAGGAGGAGGTGGTGGTTGAAGGTTGGAGACCAGGCGGAGTTTTGAGAGGATACTTGCTTACTTTTTCTCTTAGTTTCCTCCTGAGCCTTATCTACATCAAAGTCCTCAACTTCATCACGATGGATAAAGTCCTGCAGTGCTTCATATGCTACTCGGTGGTTAGCATGTCCCTTGTCATAGTTCTCCTCCAACATGTTAGGCAGGAATTTCCTTCATGTCAGACGTAGGGAGATCCTTGAAGCGAGCACGAAGAGGAGCTCTCATTGCATGCTTGACTGATGAGATAACCACCTCCTTAACTGATTCCTCAATCTTTCTCAGTCCAATTCCTGTGATTCATTTAACTCCACCGTCTGCTCTCTGATCATTTTGGGCCAGTCCATAGTTTCCATCTTATGGATTCGGTTCCCTTGCTTGTCTAGCCTTGTCTCTAGGGCTTGATTTTCCTCCACCAAGTCTGCTATGTGTTGTTTGAGTTCGCCCATGCGCTTAATGAGAATGGAATCTGATGAACCTTGTTGAGGTTGAGGTGGTAGTGGAAGAGTTGTTGTTGTTGTTGTTGTGGTTGGTGGTGGTGGTGGTGCTGCAGTTGTGGTTGTGGTGGTTGGTAGAGGCCACTGAAAATTGGGTGAATTAGGTCTAGTCACAAGATCGATCACCGGGGATGTCATAGGAGGGATGATAGAGGTGTCTTGCTGAATAGTGGTTGACACCATTAATTCAGCCTCAGTATCTGCTGTTGCCTTCTCATTATCGGCCTCAGAAGGTTTGTCTTTCAAGAATTGATCACCAAAGCTGAAGTCTTTGGCGAGATGTTGTAGAGAAGACAACGTCCCTGTGAGCTGACAGTTCCTCTGGTAATCATCCTGTTTATCACGGTTAGCTTTAGATTCTCCGGTACATAAGGGTATGCGGTGGCCGTAAAACCCCTCAATCCATATGCTCTGGTTGTGTTGACTGGAGGGGATTAGTGGATCTCAACATCCGAGTGTTCAAGGTTTGGTCCAGCGAGAACACAAGGAGTTGGTAACGGTAGGGATTCAGCAACATCATCAGGGTTTGGTCCAGCCTGGCCTTCATCTCGTGTACCAGGGTCTGATCCAGCCTGGCCTTCATCTTGAGCCCCACTTCTAACCACTGATGGCATTTCTTCATCAGACTCCGTATCACTGCCATATAATCCAAGTTCGGACATTAAGAAGTAGAGTCTTCACGGATGTGTTGCAGTTTGGAATGTAAGAACGTCTCTGAAGTTTGTATTGTCATCTGAGCTCTTTTCTCTTGGAGTTTGTAGGTTGAGAAGAACCTTGGGCCGCTTGTTTCTCGCCTACTTTCTCTTTCCCCTTCCTGGCACTCTGGTAGTGGTTGAATTTACACTGTCGTCTGTTTCCATGGATATACAACAGGAGGGAGAGGACCCTTTGAGTCGGGGTATGCATTCTGTTAAGATTCTTCTAAGAACTGTTTAGTATTGCCTCCTTTGTGTCTTCAAGGCTGGGTTTAGCAGCAGGAACCCCTTCATCAACGAATTCATCTACCAGCTGCTTAGAACTCTTAACAGTTCTCTTCTTAACCACTTTCCCTGCCTTAGCACGTTTGGCAAGTGGTTGGGCCTCAGACGATTCTGACACAGGTTTGCGCTTCTTCTCCTTAGGTTTGGCCGGTGCATGTTTAGACTTCTTGGCTTTAGTTTTAGAAACGGTTGGTTGCTCGGTTGCTTTGGTTTTGCTTGTTTGGTAGGTTTGGCTGGCTTTGGTGCGGGAGATTCAGGATCACTTAATTGCTCACCCGCGATGTACCGTTGATGCTTTGCAACCTTTTCCAGATAGGCATCATAGTAGTCTGCTCCTCGAATGACATTATTGATGAGTTCATTCGGTATTGTCATCCCAAAGATTCTCGTAGCTTCCTTAGCACTGAACTTAAGATGACTAGTTCAGTTCCTCAGTTAGGCAATGTAGTGAGAGTCGGGTCTTGGGTGGAAGTTGTTAGCCGTTGCAGGTGAAATATGATCAACTTTGTGAACCTGATACTTGGGATAAGGATAAGAGTTGTTTTCTTCTTCCCCAGAGTATGTTGTGCCAACTTCCTTTTGTCTTCTGTGAAGGTGTGGATGGATTGAGTAAATTCTCTTTCTTCCTTTCAGCCATAATCGATGTGAGCTCGATTGACAACCACCTACCAATGGTTTTGTAAGCATTGGGGCTCTCTCGCGCCTTTCAATATCTAGAAGTCTTTCCCGCTAAAGCACTGATTGATAAATGCGTTGTTAGTGCCCTCTCAGTTGGAACATGGTCCATTAGTGGTTGACGATAGACATAGTGTATGGACTACCTTTGGATACCCCAACTTATTGACTAATTCAACGAGAGTATCAGGAGTTGGAAGGAGAAGAGAAAGCCCGGTGTTGTCGACTGGTGTGATTGAAGCAGCATCTCTGAGTGTGTCTGAGTGTGATAAACATTGCTCGTCTGTGTAACTGTAACTTCCAGCTTTACTGTCATAAAAATGTATCCAGAAGAATTGTTGAATATAGAAGCCGGTATTGTTGATGACGCTTGTAAAAGCTCTGAAGAATTTGTTGGCTTGAGGAAGGTCCATAGCTATCTTGAATATTTATGACTGCGTTGAGATTTTTCTTCATTCAGATAGCAGTTTCTTTTCCCAATTGGCACCCATCGATTGCGTGGCACAATTTGTTCATCAGTACGGATGGGTGATGCCATTGCGGGAGCATGTTCAGCATTAGTCATTGATTCTGCAAAGTTACAAACATAGAGGAACGAGCATGCAGAGAAGGGTTGTTAGATGTGAGCAAATGCACGGAAGTTAAGCCATGTAGCTCAAATGTCTAAGATAATGGACATATTAGATAATGATATTAGTGTTTTTCAGTGAGTTTTGTATAATCGTGTGTTAAGGTATGTTAAACTCATCAAGAGAGAAATAGATACACGAATTAAAATTCACGATTCTATGGCAATTTACAATCAATGCAGACAAGATGCAATGGATGTGGTCACTCTAAGCAACACTTAATCTTGTCAAGATCAAGACCCAATACATAAGGATTTTGACTATGCTCAGATCATAACGCATTTGTTATCAAAACGACAGGATTCAAAACGCTAGGCATAATTAAAACGCTACAAAGTCAAAAATCAAACGCAATTAGTCTAACGCAGTCATACTCTTAATGCATGGTTCAAAACGCTACTTAAGGTTATATAGCTATAAGCAACTAAGTCATAAGCAGTCTTACTCATAAACGCAATATGTTCAAGAAGTCATACTCATAACGAATATGTTTGCCAATGCTAGTTGTTGGAGTAGTTAGGGGTTTTCTTGTCAGGCTTTAACACACATCAGTAGGTTTTATTGAGAATTATATTAATTGATTCTTGTACACATATAATCGAGTTTGTTGGTGGTTCGTACGTTTACATATAACAAATGATTGAGGCGAATTATGAATGATATTAGATAAAGTATTCACATAGTTAATGTTATGATTGATATGTAGAATAATAAATTATGGAGAATAAATGAAGTGTGTGTTTTGAAGTGGAGAGAAAATAAAAAATTTGATAAATCTTTTACTGTTTGATAGTAAAGCAAATTTTAATTATTTAATTATTGCTAAATTACTAAAACAAAAAAAAATAATATTTAAAACAAAAATTTATAAAAAAAAAAAAAATTTAAATCCAATTAATTATTCCTAACATAAAAAATATATACTATCACATATAAATAATTAAACAAAATAAAAATAACTAATATATCTATAAAAATTCCACACACCCCAACCACAAAAACACAAACAAAAAACACCCAAACCCCAACAAAAACCAACCCCACAACACAACACACAACAACACCCAAAAACCCAAAACCCAAAACACCCAAAAACAAAAAACCAACAAAACACAACCCCCAAACCAAAAAACCAACCCCCCCCAACCACCCACACCCCAACCACCAAAACAAACCTCCACAACAACCAACACACAAAACACACCCAAAACAAAAAAAACCCCCCACCACAACACAACAAAAAAAAAAAAAAAAAAACCAACAACCACACAACAAAACCAACAAACACAACACCACACAAACAAACACACACCCCCACAAAACCCCAACCACACACACCAAAACCAACACAACCAACCAAACAACAAAACTCCAACCCCCAAACCCAAAAACCCCACATACCCCCACAAACACACCCCACAACCAACAAACCAAACAAAAACCAACAACACCAAAAACAAAAACCAAAACACACCCCCACCCAAAACAAAAACCACCAACCACCCCCACAAACAACAACCACACAAACCAAAACCCAACACCCAATCCCTCCACCCACCACCCAAAACCACAAAATCAACAACACCCCCCCAACAAAAAACCACCACAAAACAAAAAAATCACAAACAACAAAAAACCCAAAACCACAACATCAAAATACAAAACTAACCACAACTCATCCATCAATTAAAATATACCCCCTATAACATACCTCAAAAAAATCCTCTAACCTACTAAACAAACATACCCATACATAAAAAATATTATTAATCCACAATCAAAACCTTCTCTTTATCTTAAAAACCCAACTCAAAAAATCATTCAAAAATAACCTTATAACAAAAAACCCACCACCATCACCCTAAACAAACCAAAATATCTCACCACATTCCATATTCTTATTACAAAAAATAAATCTCACCCCCAAAACATCAAACCAAATATATCCACACATTATCCTAAAATCCTCCAATCATAAAATTAACTCAAAATATATTCCATTACTACCCCCAAAATAACTTCACACAATATTATCTCAATATTGTAAACCCCCTCTTACAATATTATTCCCAACAATTAATCCAATCTTATTATATTGTTCATTACTTTATCTTATCCCATAGTTATACTATTATATTTATGTAATTCAAAAGTACGGTGATTTACACAAGCTGTGAAGCCTTCCCAGGAGTTATAGTCTGGGCGAACACATTAACAAATGGTTCGGGATCAGCTGCAGCAAACGGATTAACTTCTGCATATTGCTCACCTGCTACACCCTGATGTACCGAAGAGGAGTGATGATCCAGTGGTGATGATGTGTGACTTCCCGATGGTGCGTCGAGATCAATAGCAATAGAACGGTGGTCCTGTAGGTATGACGGGTCTTGTGCAATATTAGGAATAGGATCCTGACGGATACCCGGTGGATTAAAATATTCATCAAACATGGGTTGGAATAACATCTCCAATTCTTTATTTGTGGGAGGTACATATGGATGCGGAGCAGGGTTGGTACGAGCCCTGGACTGATAGGGTCAGCGTCACAGGTTAGGAGCGGGTCCTGTATGGATTGTACAGGAGCCATTTGCTAGTCAGTCATCGAATGTAAACATGTAGTCTCCATTATTTGTGGGTCCTTGTTGTAAATTCTGTAACTTCTCGTTTGGTGCGTAACAAAGATTCCAATATATCGTTGGTTTTCGTTTCCTGATTTATGTCATTTTTAGGGTAACAAAGAGAAAAGATTGGAAAAAAGTGAGTCGCTTTTTATTTTTATAAGCTCAAAATTTTTAAAAATATATATTTATAAAATTTAAACTTAAAATTTTTTAAATCTAATAATATTAAATAAAAACAATTATATTTTTCACCAAACACAATTTATATCATACTCTACTTAAAACAAACTCCACTTAATTTATTCTAAATTCCCTACAAATCATCCCCAAAAAAAACAAATTACAAACTAAAATAATCCCAAAATATATATTATTTAACCACAACATAAATAATCTCTACATCCAAATAACTCCAAATAATTCCCACCTTTAAAAAAATCACCCCCAACCACTACCCTCTCCACAACCATCCTCAACCATCAACAAAACACCATATCCTCTCACCACCACCCACATTCCTTTATAAAATCCCCAAACCCAATTTAAAACCTATAATTGAAAAATATTTAATTAAAATACTTAAACCAATCCTTCATCCCTTATCACCCAAAAACCCCCACAAACTTACCTAATCCCACTTAAATAATTTCCATAACCCACAAATTATTCAATATTTTAACACCCCCCTACTTAACCATATAAAAACCAATATAATCCAAACATTATTTGTATATTTTCTGTATATGTCTATAACTGATTGTGTGATGTTGTTTCCTTATCTTTCTTTCATACATATTATAATTTTATAAAATATTCTAATCCCTTTACCAATTAACGTAAATCCAATACCTCCTCACACGTTATCCACCCGTATCTTAAAACCAGATATGCCACACAAACCTTTTCATGACGGCCAACTTACTAAAAAATTCACCGAATCACAAAATGACCGACAGGAAAACTAATTATGCCCCAGTCCTTCCACGTAGCTATACCATGGAGATTACACTTACACCAATGACATTAATCTATAACCCTTAATAGCACCAATGTGATCATTCTCGAATTTACTGTCCCGATAAACTTTTTTCACGAAATTCATGAGACTTGAGCGACCCCCATCATATGTTTTGAGCAGACTATGTCACAAATACTAAGGACGGATTTGTACGAACCTGCATTTGAAAACAGACGAAGATGGAAAGTTTGGAAAATTGGATCCCCAATGTTGGTTGGGTTCCGATTGGTTAGCAAAAGCAATGGCTGACAATTCTTGTAAGTTTAGTGAACCTAGTTAATGGCAATGATCCTGAGGTGATTGTTCTTCTGCGGTCCTCCTGATAACCAACATTGTTAGTATTTGCCTGTTGGTTTTCCAAATTGTTTGATACGTTTAGGTTTACACACTTGGTGTATCTGCTTAGGTTTCACATGCTTAGCATGACTCACATCATTTTAAATGGGGGGGATGCATTACAGAGTGCAAAATAAGTAAACAACGACAAATCATGATTAGCTTGAAATTAACTATTGTTACAAGTTTGGCACACAGAATGAGAATTGAATTAATTACAGTACGTTAGAGTAATATAGAATCAACAGATTCGTGGTTTTCAATAGATTAATTGTCTACTGGGTCTTTACTTTCTTCAAGTGTATTTTCGTCAGGCGGGATTATGTATCATTAGAATTTTCTAGTATTTTTTTTTCTCCTCCGTTTTATAAATATCTCTATTAAAATCTTAAAAAAATAACAATTCATCTAAACCATTCCTATTCATCACTTACTCTTACATACTTACAATATCAAATAAATGTCCCCTCAATATAATCAAACTACACTCAACCTCTACATACAACAAACCCAAAAAATATTCCCAAATACCCACATAACAAAAACTCCCAATCATATATATAATAAAACAAATCCACATATCCATCCACCATAACCCCCATCATATTAATACCTATAATTCCCACTCCTCACCCTATATTCCCACCTAACCCCCCAAATTCCCCATCACACAACCCCCATAAATTAACAACATTTCTCCTCCTCCCACCACTATATATACATTAAACCAACAATAAAATAATATACCCATTCCCCATTATCAAAACCAACAAAAAAATAACCCATCTTATACCCCATCATTACATTAAACTTAATACCCCCCCACATCATTTTTTCATACCTTATCCAAATCTCCCTAAACTTTACTCACTTTAATAACCATATTATCAAAAATTTAACATTTCAACAAATCAATTATCCCTATACCAAATTTAACATATTCATTCCATTTTAAAAAATAAATACTTACCAAATATATCAATTAAAAATCCTTATACTCCATCAAACAATAACATAAATATCAATATTATATTCCCACAACACCTTAATATCCAAAAAATTATCCCCCTCAACTTAATCTCAATCATATACCCACCCCCCCAACATCAATACACTCCCCCCAACAATCACCCAATCACAAATATCCCAAGTTTCTATTTTCAACTTACTTAATCACAACCCCATTAACAATCCTGTACCCATCCAAAGCATCATTCAAATACAAAATCCTATTTCATATTCATAACCCTATCTATAACTTAAATTAACAAATTAAATTTCTGCACTGTCACAAATAGGAAATATGCCCAAACCCCAAAAAAGAATACCCACCACAACCACATAAAAAACAAACCCCCCAACAACACTGACACACATACCCAAAAATTGAAAGTTTACCCTATAAACCACACCCTTTATCACTAAGGAATTATTTGTGGACCAGTATGCTACGTGTGACTCAAAATATTACTACTATTAATGGGAGAAGAAATATTTCTTGGTAATCGTACGATGATTATTCTCGGTTTACGTAGGTTAAGTTTTTGAGATCAAAGGATGAAACCCCTGCAGTTGTCATCAAATTTCTAAAGCAAATTCAAGTCGGTCTCAACAAAACTGTAAGATTTATCCGCACGAAATGCACAGAATTTGTCAACAAAATTTGTATGAACTATTGAAAGGTTAGGAATTTTTCATCCAAAGATGTTTCAAGGACTCCACTGCAGAACGGCTGTTGTTTGTAGAGAGAAGGAACCGTATATACTCTTGTCGAGGCTGCCACGGACAATGCTTAATTTTTTCCAAGGCACCGATGTTTCTTTGGGCCGTAAGCTGTGGCTACTTCCTGTTACACCCAATAACCGTTCTCTTATTCACACACACGTCCACGAGTAACCCCTTTGAGCTAGTACATAATAAGAAGGCTGATCTCACATTTTTCCGAATCTTTGGTGCTCTTTGTTACCCTACAAATGACAGTGAGAATCTTGGGAAACGACAACCAACGGCTGATATTGGAATCTTTGTTGGTTACGCCATCAAACAGGAAGGGTTACAGAATTTACAACAAAAGGACGAAAATAATGGAGTATATGTCATGTTACATTCGATGAGCTGACTTGAGCAAATGGCTCTGTACAATCCGTACAGGTACAGCTCACTAACCTGTTGGACGCCTGGACCTATTAGTTCAGGGCTCGTTCCCAATCCTGCTCCTGCTATTCCATATGTACCTCCCACAAATAAAGAATTGGAGATGTTATTCCAAACCATGTTTGCATGGTTATTTTAAATCCACCGGGTAACGTCAGTCTGGTTCCTACTGACTAACTATTACACAAGACGGTCCATAACCTACAGGTCCATCCGTTTGTCTATTGCTATGATCTCGATCACACCATAAAAAGGATGTCACACATCATCACCACTGGATCATCACTCCTCTTCGGTACATCAAGGTGTAGCAGGTGAGCAATATGCAGAAGTTGATCCGTTTGCTGCAGCTGATCTTGAACCATTTGTTAATGTGTTCGTACCCCTGATAAACTCTGAAAGCTTCATCATCTAGGGAATCATCCGTACTTGAATCCAACCATCCACCTCTACCTCTATGTAACATATCCAGAATGGACCCGACTCTCTTCCTCTTGATAACATTATTGGATTCCTCTTGACCGGTATCCACTTGGAAACTGATTGTTACGGATGCTTGTGGTGTTTCTACAATTCCGTATAGTATAAGTCGAACCGGAAAAAATCTTCAATTCTGCAGTTAACTGTAGAACTGTTGGTTTCAAGCATGCAAGAAGAATTCATGAATTTGATTGACTTGGCGTATAGAATTCAGTACCACCTCAAAGACAGTACCATGATTATTGCTCTCAGTGGATTTTATAGGTGAACTTGAAGAGTACTGGTGATGTGTTGAAAAATAGGCACGTCTTGTAGCAAAAGGATTCCGTCAAGAAGTGGTCTAGGATGTTGAGGAATCCTTTCGCCACGGTTGCTCGTCTTGATGCAATAGGATAGTTCATTGCCATGACGCCAGCAAAACATGACAGTTTATCAAATGGACGTGAAAACTGCATTCTTAAATGGCGTGCTCAAAGAAGAAGTCTATGTCCACTAACTGGAAGGCTTTGTTGACCCAGAATGTCCACATCATGTCTATTGTCTGAAGAAAGCACTTTACGGGTTAAAACAGGCTCCTCGGGCATGGTATGACACTTTGTCAAAGTTTCTTCTGGCACAAGGATTCTCCAAGGGTGTCGTCGATCCCACCTTGTTCATTCGAAAAACAGGTAAAAATCACTGTTTCTTGTTCAAATATATGTTGATGATATAATATTTGCCTCGACCGATCCCAAAGACTGTGACCGTTTTTCTAATGAAATGAGTTCCTAAATTTCAATTACAAAATTTTTTTTCCCCCCCCCCCCCCCCCCCCCCCCCCCCCCCCTATTTGTCGATTGAGGGTCAAAATATATTTTTCTTAGGGTTACAAATCTCTCAAAATCCTAGAGGCATTTTCATAAATCAATCTAAGTATGCAAATGAGATTTTAAAGAAATTTGATCTTCATAAAAGTGACCCTGTTGACACTCCTATGGTGGAGCGAACAAAACTGGATGAGGATCTCTCAGGGACCCCTGTTGACCAGACCAAATATCGCAGCATGATTGGGTCCTGTTAGTACCCTCTCTAGCCAGTTGACCCTGAACTTGTTTTGCTGTGTGCATGTGTGTAGATATCAATATAGGCCCACTAAAAAGCACCTTTGAGGCAGTCTATTATGGGGTCTTTCGTTATCTCAACATGAAACCATCAATATGGGTCTTTGGTATCGAAAGAACACCGCCATGGCACTAACCAGCATACGCAGACGCAGAGATCATTGCAGGTTGTCAAGGACTCCACGGCATAAGTACATCTGGCAGTGCTTAGTTCCTTGGTGATAAGTTAGTCAGCTGGTCATCAAAGAAGCAAACCAGCACGTCCACTCGTACAGAGGTGATACATCCGAGATGTCTGGGTTGCTCGTTGCCAATTTCTATGGATGCGGTCTCTATTATCAGATTCTGCTTAGCATACAATCGATCCTTATGTACTGTGACAACAAGAGTGCCATAAGCTCTTTGCTTGCAACAACGTACACACTCTAGGTCTAAACACATCGAATTCGACATTATTTCATCAGAGAACAAGTGGAAAAAGGATTATATTAAGTGGTTGAATTGTATTGCGTGAGGACGGTAGTATCAACTGGCGGTTATATTCTCTAATGGCGTCTGACCTGTGAACGATTCGAATTCATTCTCCCAAGGCTTGGCATGAAGTGTATGAAGCCGGAGACACTCAAAAGTCTTCAGGATGATCAGGATGCGTAACGGATTGACTTCAAGTATCCTTTGTAAATATTTACATACTTAAACCCAAAAAGAAAAATACAACAATATAAATCAATCGAAAATCCATAAAAATCAGAAAATAGAAAATTCCAAAATTAGTTTTTCTTCAAGACATTGTCTTCGTTATATCGTTAACATTTTACTGGTCCTAGATCATGTCATTCAATAATGACAGGGTCTTTAAATGAACTTCGAACGGATGTTTAAACTTTCAAAAAATTTTAATGGCTTGCAGTTATTTCAAACTGCAACCCGCTTTTCAAAATGAGGAAAGCACGTCGCCAAAAAGACGGCTGTTCCTAACAACGGGTGATTAATTTCTCCGGGCATGGATTACTTTATATCTGTGCAACCTCGACTAAATGTAGCTTCAGTGCATTATTTCTTGATAAAGAGAAGTATTCTTGTTCCATTAATTTTTTTGTCTATGATTCTTCGAAAATTATTTGGATTTTCTATGTGGTGGTTTAATGGGCTTTTGAAAAGTAACCGGGAACTTGGTTTTCTTAAATTTGGCACTCATATCACGATACGTTCTTTAATAGAAAACGGTAACTTGATTGAGGGGGTGAGTGGTTTTTTTCAATTTATGACATATTTCAGGATTTTTTCGTAACTAACGGGGTTTGGTTTAAGGGGGGTTAAACTAGAGTTAAGTTAAAGGATACACAATTTGTAGTCTATTATATGCATTGTCTAGGGTATTTGTGCTATTTTCTACTTGTATCATAGGTCCTTCAAATGTGAATGGATCCAATTGTGTAATACTTTCTCGAGTTACTCATAATCCATTAGTGCTTTGTGTCCCTAAGGTTAAGAAATATGAAAAGGGAGGGGAATTTATGTAATTTACACTACATAATAGAAATAAGTAATGAGAGGATCCATTTCTGTGTCATTACTGAAAGTTGAAAAGTAGGGATATAATAAGGTTGCGTTTTGACTAAGTCAATACAATGTAAAAGATTTTAGTCAAATTTTTTATTTTCTCTCTCACTTTCAAAACACACGACTTGCGATTTGATTCTCCAATAAGTGTTAGTGTGATTTCTTGAGCAGGTATCGATCGATTAACGTTTATTACTATGTGAATAGGCTTTATCTTGAATATCATGGTCTTAATCGAGCTCAATCTTTTTGTTATTAGGGTATTCAGACGAAACCACCAACATAATCGTGGTTAGTTTGTGTTCTTGAATCTTTTTTTTTATTAGGTTAGCATTAGAACTAGGCCTAATGATGGTTGTGTTATTGCGCTGGAATGAATCCCCTACGTTTACTCTTTCCAATAAGACTTGAATGGCATTCTATTGCGTTTTGAGTTGACTGAGTTTTGATTAGTTGCGTTTTGAGTATGACTGCGTTTTGACTTAGTATGCGTTTTGATATATAACTTTGTTGCGTTTTGATATTTGGTTTTGAGTAAGGACTGCGTTTTTTGACTAAGTTGCGGTTTTGATTTTATGGACTTTGTATGCCGTTTTAAACTATGCTGCGTTTTGATATCCTGCGTTTTGATATCCTGCGTTTTGAGTCTGAGCAATGTCAAAATCCTTATGTGTTGTGTCGTATCTTTGTATAGATTATGTGTTGCTCTAGGAGTGTCTCAATCCATTGCATCTTGTCGCTGAAATTGATTGTAAATTGCCATTGAATCGTGTGGTTATTTCGGTGTGTCTTGTTCTCTCTTTGATGAGTTAACATCCGTTAACTCAAGAGTTGACCAATCTCACTGATTAACACTATAGCATGATCTAATAGTCCATTATCTTGGATATTGTGCATACATGCTTAACTTCCGTGCATTTGCTCACATCTAACAACCCTTATCTGCATGCTCGTTCCTCTATGTTTGTAACTTTGCAGAATCAATGACTAATGCTGAACATGCTCCCGCAATGGCATCACCCATCCGTAAGGATGAAACAAATTGTGCCTCGCATCGATAGGGTTGCCTAAATGGGAAAGAAACTGCTATCTGAATGAAGAAAAATCTTCAACGCAGTCTATTTTCAAGCTTGCTGTATCTGGACATTCTCAAGCAAACAAATTTCTTCAGAGCTTTTTTACCGCGTTCATCAACAATACCGGCTATCTATATTCAACAATTCTGGGATACTATTTGTTTTGACAGTAAAGCTGGAAGTTATAAGTGTCACTGGACGAGCAATGGTTAAATCACATCAAGACACATAGAGATGCTCTTCATTCACGCCAGTCGACAACAACCGGCGTTCTCTTCTCCTCCAACTCCTATACTCTCGTTGAATTTGTCAATTAAGTTTGGCGAGTGTCCAAAGGAAGTCCAATTACCACTTGTCTAACGTCACCACTAATGACATGTTCAACTGTGGAGGGCCACTAACAAAACCATTATAATCTGTGCACTTAAGGGAAAAGACTTATAGATTTGAACAAGGCGAGTGCCCAATGCTACAAATCCTTTGGGGGTGTTGATCAATGAGATCACATCGATTGTGATGAAAGGTTGTAGGAAGAAGAATTTACTCAATCTCCATCCACACTTCACAGAGGCAAAAGGAGTTGCACAACATTCTCTGGGGAGAAGAAGACAACTCTTATCCTTATCCTCAGTATAAGGCTTCACCAAAGTTGATAATATTTCACTGCAACGGCTGCACAACTTACACCAAGACCCGTCTCTCACTACATTTTGCTACTGAGGAACTCTGTATCTTGGTCATCTTAAGTCAGTGCTAAGCGGAAGCATCGAGAAGTCT
The DNA here is from genome assembly GCA_026074375.1 of Tanacetum coccineum. Taxonomy (NCBI): domain Eukaryota; kingdom Viridiplantae; phylum Streptophyta; class Magnoliopsida; order Asterales; family Asteraceae; genus Tanacetum; species Tanacetum coccineum. The sequence continues at coordinate 63,391 of BQNB010009016.1, forward strand.
TGGGATGACAATACCAATGAACTCATCAAATAATGTCATTCGAGGAGCAAACTACTATGGATGTCCTATATGGAAAGGCTTGCAACGCATCAAAGGTACATTCGCGGTTGTGAGCAATTAAGTTGATCCTGATCATCCCCGCACCAAGCAGCAAACCTACAAAACAACGCAAAACAAGGGCAACTCCGAGCAACCAACCGTTTCTAAAACTAAAGCCAAGAAGTCTAAACTTGCACCGGCCAAACCTAAGGAGAAGAAGCGCAAGCCTGTGTCAGAATCGTCTGAGGCCAAACCACTAGCCAAACGTGCTAAGGCAGGGAAAGTGGTAAAATAAAGAGAACTGTTAAGAGTTACTAAGCGCTGCTGGTAGATGAATTCGTTGATGAAGGGTTCCTGCTGCTAAAACCATCCTTTGAAGACACAGAGGACAGCATACTACAAAAGGTTCTAGAAGAAAGGCTTAACAGATAGCATACCCGACTAACTCAAAGGGGTTCCTCTCCTCTCCTGTGGTATCAGGGAAACTGACAATGGGAAAATTTTCAACCACTACCAGAGGGCACGGGATGGGAGGGAAGAGAAAGTAGGCGAGGAACAAGCGGCCCAAGTTCTTCTCAACCTTCAAACTCCAAAGAAGAAGAGCTCAGCTGAACAATACATACTTCAGAGACGTTCTCACATTCCAACTGCAACAGCAGGCCGTGAAGACTCTACTTCCTTATATGCCGAACTTGGATTATATGGCAGTGATACGAAGTCTGATAAAGAAATGCCATCAGTGGTTAGAAGTGGGGCTCAAGATGAAGGCCAGGCTGGATCAGACCCTGGTACACGAGATGAAGGCCAGGCTGGACCAAACCCTGATGATGCTGTTGAATCCTGTTACCAAATCCTTGTGGTTCGCGTGGACCATACCTTGAACTCAATCGGATGTTGAGATCACTAATCCCTACAGCACACACTGAGGCATTATGGTATGAAGGTTTACGGCCACCGCATAACCTGATGTTCGCGCGAATCTAAAGCTAACCGTTGATAAACAGGTGTACCAGAGGAACATGTACGCTTACAGGGACGTTGTCTTTTCTCTAACAACATCTCGCCACAAGATTCTGCTTTGGTGATCAATTCTTAAATGACAAACCATCTGAGGCCGTATATCTGAAGGAAGGCAACAGCAGACACTGAGGCTGAATCAATGGTGTTAGTCACTATTCAGCAAGACACCTCTATCATCCCTCCTATGACATCCCCGGTGATCGATCTTGTGACTAGACCTGATTCACCCAATGTTCATTGGCCTCTACAACCAAATCACAACCACAAAATGCAGACCACCACCACAACACCTCCACCAACTACAACAAATCAACAACTCTTCCACTACCACCTTAACCTCAACAAGGTTTATCAGACTCCATTCTCATTAAGCGCGCATGGGCGAACTCGAACAACACATAGCAAACTTGGTGGAGGAAAATCAAGCCCTAGAGATAAGGCTAGACAAGCAAGGGAACCGAATCCATAAGATGGAAACTATAGACTGGCCCAAAATGATCAGAGAGTAGACGGTGGAGTTTATTGAATCATAGGAGATTGACCGAAAGATTGAGGAATCAGTTAAGGAGGCGGTTATCTCATCAGTCAAGCAAGTAATGAGAGCTCCTCTTCGTGCTCGCTTCAAGGATCTCCCTACGTCTGACATGAAGGAAATTCAGCTCTAAGCATGTGAGGAGAAACTATGACAAGGGACATGCTAACAACGAGTAGCATATGAAGCACTGCAGGACTCTATCCCCACCCCACCCCCCCCCCTACCCCCCATATTCGTAGTGATGATGTTGTTGGACTTTGATGTAAGATAAGGTACAGGAAGGAAATAAGAAGATAAGTAAGAAGATTCTCCAAATACTTCCGCCTGGGTCTCCACCTTCACACCACCTAATCCTCCAACTGTCACGGCGCTTCGGGACCTCTATGCACAAACCCGGAGCCTCCGATTTGATCAAGCTTCCTCCTCCACCTCATCCATCCTATCCACTCAATAGGGAGTATCAGTCAAAATAGAACTGCAGCTCCAAGTTCATCAAAGACAGGATGCTTCAGCTGAATACTCTGCTTGGACAACCAATTGACTCACGGGTCAAGCCCTCAAGCACAACGAATTTCCTTGATGATCTCTATTGGATGATGAAACAATGCAAGTTCATGAACATGCAGTCTCTAGTGATGATGAGGCCCGGACTGTGATCATATTCCTACAAGTCAACCTGAGGCATGTGTTTTGTGGAAAACCTTCACTGGAAGACAGACGGCACTCCAGATAACCTGCTTGGGAATATTCCCTAATTGATCTGTATTTGGCCAACAAACAATTGGGCCTTCTGCTCTGAAGTCGAATATGTTCTCACAGTCGTGATCTTTCTCTACTTGCTCAAACCGGGGACTATGGAGACATTTATGATTGGTTGGTACTGTAAACAAAGGAATCTCTGAACCTCACTCCCAAAGGACCTGGAAGGACCTGCATTCAAAATCGTCAAAAGTGTTTCATCATGACGTGATTCTTTCTCAATTCCAATGGAAGAATGCCACAAACTTCTCACCGATCAAGTGGATGATGCAATCCTCAGGTACAACGTCACAAAGCCAATTCCATTGGGAGGGTACCAGGCCAGGTAACCATTCACCGTGGACCTCTTCTTCAAAAAGACTAGAGTATCTACGAATTTTCGGTCGCAAGGTTGGCAGACCGGCCTTGTCAATCTCGAAGATGAAGGCGGCATATTATCCTGATGTCGGCTTGGAGCAACTGGTGCCTGATCAGTTCTGGATTGAAGAGGAATGCAAGTATGACATCGCAGCTATGTATGGTATCTCTCATTGGTGGTTTCAAAGACACAACGATTCTACATTGAAACGATTTCTATTGAAGGAGACCGTCTACGAGCAGTTTAGGACTCACCATGCGCATCTTAGTGTAAGACGAATCGAAGTATTTTCAATGTATTTGGGTGACAACTACCATGAAGAAATAGTCCTTCGTCGAGATGATCTCCAAGATAGTTTATTGCAGAGAGGTATTTCAGACACATGTAACCCCAGTATCTTTGAATATATGTACTTGTTAAATCTTCAAGGCCAATTGAAACCACCTATCACCCGAAGACAAAAAGATTCTAACTACCGCTGTCAACCTATGGACCAGAAACTTGGTTATCAGACACCGCGTAGAAGACTTCCAGCTGGGAATTGAGAGTTACCAGATGGCTGCTAACCTCACCATAAACCTCTTGGCTAGGCCACTGGTATTTGATGTTCCTTCTTAGTTCAAGCATGACTACACAGTTATAGACTCTCCAAGGGCAGTTACATTCAGAGACAGATACGGGGTTCAGATGATAAAGAGGTTCAATGAAATACACAAGTAAAATGATGGCACTCTGCACAGATAGATGAAGCGCTGGACTATCGAGTAAAGGAATTCCAGATCTATAGGTACTAATCCAGGGATGAACACCAGATTTTGGACGAAGAAAGATGTTGACAGGAGAAGGATTCATGTTCGCTATCCAGAAACGGCTAAAGACACGACGTATCTTTCGGAATTCTGGATGAGCTTCTTTGTGGGTGGACGGTCCTGTGAAGGCGCACTACCGGTTAATGAAGAGAAACACGAATGAGGGGGTAATATAAATATTCGTTGTTGTAAAATGTACTTTATTTTGTAGTGGCTAAAACAATAACTTAGATTGTATTTTAGTAACTATATGCGTAAAATCCGGATAATATAAAAACTAACACACTTTCTCCCAATTTCTAACTTAAATCAATTTGAGGGACCCAAAATCTCAACGGTTTTGATATTTTTGCTCGGGGGCGAAAATGTGATTTAATTATGGAAATCTGATATTAAAATGAATCTTTTCAAACTCAAGTGTAGGCTCCTCCGTATGATGCTAATTTTCGATATCGATGCAATATTAAGGGGGAGCAATTGGGTTATGATTGGCGCAAGAGAATTAGTACCAAAAGACCGACCCGTAATTTACTTTATCGGAGTTATAAGGATGTATGGATTAGGACATGTTCCCATGATCCCGCCAGAGCGGAGGGATCTACCAGGGACATCCATAGTTGTGTAGAAGTCCTTTAGGTAAGATTACAAAAGGAGTGATGTGAGAATAAGGGAATGGTGCGTGACTGAGATGGAGCTCAGTACTGGATAAACCAAAAAGGTACTGTTATGAAGTCTTGGTAAGCACTGAAGGGGTTGAAGAATGGAAAAAGAAATGTTAAGATAAAGGTGTGATAAGAAAGCAGGCCCTCTATAAACATTAGCAGAAGAAAAGAAAAAGGGTTATTTACATTATGTGTCAGAATCCACATAGGTTGATTGCTGACATTGAAGACAAGTATCATGGACCCAGTTGATACACTGCACAACTCCCTAGCTACTCAAGGATTCCTTAATGGATTCATTGTTTCATTTCTAACGGAGATCAATACAATTTCTATAGTCTCTCTCACTCCCGAGTAGATGATATTGAATTGGGTGGCAGTTTGCTCCAGCATCCGACTACTAAAAACCAAAATTCATATTGAGTATAGAGCTTGTGATCATCCAAAGTCTCGTTAGGTTCATTATCAATAATGTGCTGTTTTCTCACACACTGTGATCAATTCGTAAAGATTTTAAGGAGTCCTTCGCATTATCCTCGTCGGTATGCCGAACATTCCGATGTGAGACGTAAGTACTCACAATGAGATGAAATCATTCTAGAGCCAACGTTAAACAAGCTATTGGTAGGTGACATGTAACATCCACTATGGATTAAACTTGTCGACAAATGGAATAGACACATCGATAGGTCTGCGATTCCTTGGTATAATCAAACTTGTTCCAGGTTGTGAATTGACCGATCGTTTTGGAAAACCTTTCGATGTACTCAACGACTGATTTTCGAGCACATTGACTGTGTATATCTTTCAAAACAAATGTATTTCTGATAAAATTTGATTTTGTACTATAAAACACTATCGATGTGTCACAAAAATACTTTCTCAAGTAACACGTCGATTGATTTTCAAATCAATTTTTTATCTTTAATCGGTAAGATAGTAACTAACCGATTCACTCTTATCGTGCTGTCTGCTTTGAGACATTCCCATACAGAGGAGAACAGGCAAGTATGGAGTTTTATGACTGGTTACAAAATCAGTATGATCTGATACTTTTATGGATAACCCTGTGAAGGAAGATTCTTCTTAAGATGAATCTACCTGATCACAGGTCGGTCCTCACGGATCCAGAGGTTAATCCAACCACACTCGGGCGAATGACAAAGCCAAATTCGTCCACACATACTTTATTGCTAACTGTTTCATTACAGGATCAAGCAAAGATGGAAATGGAGACACCTCATTCAGTGGAGGTCAACTCCACACAACATATGCTCAACACACTTAAGTTTTTACAAGTAAAGAAATCATGACAATCTGAATGACCTACAACACAGCTTCCCAAACTCTGAGAATTTGTATCATGATCAAGTAAAGGTTTTCTGTGAGCATGTGGGGCCGAAGGTCACTAAATCTCATGACGGCAATACTACTAACATGTGTATGAATTAAGGGATTTAAGATGAAAGATGATCTAAAGTCGCACAAGCCTAAGGGGAAAAGTCTTATGTTCACTACATAAATGTACTAGACATCAAAGTTTGATGAATCAAAGATTCGAGTCTACTGAAAGAAGTCATGGAGGTAGATTGCTAGAATTCCAGAATGTTTTTATGGGTATTGGTGACCTCCTGAGGGGGAGATTGTTAGGATTTTGGAAAAAGACTCGGTCAACCCGGCGATGTTTAGTATAGCATAGCTCGTATTTGAAAAGTAGCGTATGGGTTCGGTATTGGGGGGTTGTTACATGTGTAAGCCTTACAAGCTTTGCTCTTAAACGTGTATATTAAACCATCCAACGATGGGAAGGGTTTGGTTGTTCATTTTAAGTATACTTATTGTTTTTTTTTAGAAACATTTGTTAGTTAAAGTAGAACTATCTTTGTGTGTTATGATATATGTATATACAACATTTAAGGGTAACGATTGTCATCGTTTTAGGGTTATTTTTATAATAATTTAAAGATGAGTGTTAAGAAAGGTTGAGTATAATGGAAATCGGGTTGGCTATGAAATCAAAGAACAAAAATGGGAAGTAGAACTTTTATTGCAAAAAACATTATTTTATTAATTAAAATAATATTAAAAAAAAAAAAACTAAAAATTTTTTAATAAAAATTATTTCATTAAAATATAATTCACTTACCTAAAACACATTATATTTTTAAACTAAAAATTTAAAAATTTAAAAAAATAATAATTAACACCCCCCACACCCACCCCCCAACACACCAACACAAAAACAACACCACAACCATCCCCCCACACACACCCCCCAAACCCCCCAACCAAAAAACCAACACCACCTCAACACAAACCACAACCAACACAACCAACACAAACAAACCAACCAACACACCCCACAAAACCCCAAAAAAAACCCAACCCCAAACCACCAACCCACCAAACACACACACCACCAACCAACACACCCCACCCACACCCCACACAACCCCCAACCACCACCCCCATCCCCAAACACCACACAACAACCCACACCCCACCTCCACCCAAAAAAACCCACCAACACCCACAAAAACCACCAAAAACACCAAACCAACAAAACCCAACCCACACCCCACAACCACACCCACCAACACACCCCACAACCACCCAACAAAACAACCCACCACCAAAACCCACACCAAAAAACCCACACAACAACCAAAAACCACCAAACCACACCCCACCACACCCAACCCAACAAAACACCCACCCCCCCCAACACCCCCCACAAAAAAACACACCCACCCCAAACACACACAACAAAACCAACCACCCAAAACCACAAAAACCACCCAAAAATACAAAAAAAAACACACAAAACAAACCACCACAACAACAAACCCACACACAACAACAATACAAACCAACAAAAACAAACCAACCAAACAACACAAACTACAACACCCAAAACCAAAAACAAATACAACCAACCAACACCAAACAACAAAAAAAATAACCCCCCATAATTTAACACACACACACCACAAAATAAACAAAATCAACCCTAAAAAAAAAACATCTTAACACTAAAAATATAACATAACATCCATGTAACTCACACAATAAATAACAAAATCAAACTAAATCCAATCAAATAAATCATTTCTAATAATCAAATTCCCATTATCTTCAATACTAATCCACTTAAAACACACTCATAACAAAAATAATTATACTCAAATAATTAATCTCCCTATCTATCAACCCCACCTACCACCCATACCCCACAATCAAAAAAAAATCAAAAATCCAAAAAAAAAAACTCAAAAAACCCTTAACCTTACTCACAACAACAATTAAACTAACCCCCGGATAACTTTAAAAATTGCTTTTTAAGATGATTCGTAACCTGTAAAAGACAAAATTCAAAGTTTTTGAATTTTGGTTCGATTATGGAACTTTTCATGTTCAGGTAAAAATTAAATAAAATACTCCAATACTTACAAAAAATAATTATATATAAAAAAAATAACAAAAAAAAATAATTAAAATCTAATAAAAAAAAAACACAAAAATCAAAAAAACACACAAATAAAAAATACAAATAACAAAAACCCCTCCCCTCCCAAAAAAAAAAATAAACAAAAAAACAAAACAAATTAAAAAAAAAAAAAAAACACCCCCAAACCAACTCCCCTCCTTCAAACCCAACCACCCCCTACCATCTTCCAAACCCCCCTAATTCCTTCCCCCATCAATAATCACTAAAACACTCCACCACACACAACCACAACCCCTCTACACCTCCAAAACCTAAAACTCCCCTACACCCCCACACACAACAACACCACCCTACAAAACCATTTCTAATACCTTTATAAACCTCAATATCCCAATCCCATCAAATATTAAACATCAACCCATATATCCCTAATAAACAATCTAAATTAAACAACACCCCCCCCCCACCAACCCCATCCCCCAACCCCCTACTAACCCCAACCACCACAAACATTTGCATCTCCCCCCTTCCCACCTCACACAACCCAACAACCCCATTCCCCACCAAAACACACCACCAAAAATTCCCCCATCCACCATACCACCCAATACCCAAAAAAATCACAAAATCCTAAATACAAAATACAAAACCAACCAAAACACAAATCCACACCCAAACATAACATACTCAAATTAATTCCTAAAAATTAGTGAAAAATGATCTTTTAAACCTTATTAAATTTCTAAACATAACAAACACAATCATAAAAAATGTATTATCTAAACTAATATATAAAAAAAATTAACAAAAACCTATTTTTTTAAAATCAAACCAAAAAAAATCTCCAAAAAATTTAAAATATAAAACTTAAACAGTTTTGAAAATGATTTTTTTGAATGTTCAACCTTAAATATTATTTTATTTTAATAAACCTAAACATCCTATTTATTTATGTATTTTTAAAATAACGTTATTTTTGTATTTCTTATGATTTTTTAAATTTTCTAACCTCTATGAAAAATCTAATGAAATTAATAAAATAAAGTGAAAAATGTGAAAAATTCAGGAAAAATCTAAAATGAAACAAGGTTTACTAGAAAAATAAAAGAGACAACTCAGCTTATCAAATAAGCTGAGAAATTAGCTTATTTAGCTACGGCTTATAGATTGGGCTTAAGCCCAAATTGTGTTTATCAATTAAAAGAAAGAAGATATAACCGGATGAGCTAATGAAGCAAATTGGTTAACACGTTGGGTTTGTAAGAGTGAGGTCGTGGGTTCGAGGTTGGCAGACACCCCTTTTTGCACTTTTTATGTTTTCTTTACTTTTAAACAAAACTAAAAGTTGAACTGAAGAAGACATGATTTAAGTACTTTTATTAAAAAGAGCCTTAAGCTCAACTCAAAAAATAGTCTCTCTAAGAGCGTATGGAATTATGCTGCTTCAGAAAGTAGCCTTTAAAAGGCTTAAAAACTTATCTACACTAAAAAGCTTGCACAGACTTCATTATAAGCTCAAATTTGAAAACAAAAGAAGTTCTATGCAGCTTATGATGTGGATAAGCTAATTTTAACAAGCTAGGATCTCTACTAACACCTAATGCTAACTAAAATTGAGGATTAAAATAGCTAACTCATGATCAAACTCAAAAAGCTCAAATTTAAGAAAAGCTCAAATGCTTAATAAGTAATGCAAAGCTGTGCATTATGGAAAAAGCTAACTTAACTAACTATAAGCTATAAATTCAAACAAGAAAATCAGATACTACAACTTAAAATTCTAAATTTGAAAGGCTTAATATTATTACTACTGTTTTTGGTCTTTTTGGATTTTTTATTACTTTTAAAAGCTAAATTACTAAAGAGAGTAAGCTAGAATTGAGAAAATAACACTCTATCTATCTAAGCTATATTACTATAATAATGTCTACTGAATTTGAAAGATTAAAAGCTACTAAAATTTTGGCTTTATTGAAGCTTAAGATCATCAGTAGTAACTGAGGTTACTACTGTTAATTCAAATGGTAAGGGCAAAACAAACTTGCAGGTTCCCTTAAGGGACAATGCTGCATAGTCACTCTACTGAGTGCTCTTTTGAAACATCAAAACAAGAAACACTCAAGTCTTTTCAAAAGGCTTGGTATCTAAATGTTTTAATAAGCAAGAACAAGGTGAATAATGCCTCTGTGTGAATCACCAAATTATAAGCCACAAACTGAATTTAAGCTAAATCTAATCCTTCAAATTAACCCAAAACCTAAACAAATATGATAATCTAACTATCCAAAATTAAAACACAAGATACTTTTGACTTTTTTAGGTCAAACAAGCTAAATCCAAACACTCATTTATGTAAGACAGATCTCAAATGAGCTTGTGAAATTAAAATCTAATGATCAAAACCTAATTACCAGATAACTATTAGCTTAAAACAAGCTTAATAAACATGATTCATTAATCTAATAAGCTAAAATCAAAGATCTACAACTAATGTTATTTTTTAGTTTTAATGATTGTTATGACAGATTATATAGTAAGCTATTATCTAAGCTACAAAAACTAAAAGCAGATTAAAGGACATAATCAATAAGCAAAATGAAACACAAAATAGCTAAATCAAGCAACTAAATAAGCAGTTTAAGCAAAGCTAAGTAAGCAATTAAGCAAATATTAAGCTAGAATTTAAATGACAAGGAAATTTAAGGAGAACTTACAAGATGCTTCAGCTAAACAGAAGCTTAAACTCAAATAAGCATCTACAAGCTCTAGCTTATCCTATTGGATAAGCTAGTAAAGTCCATAGAAGCCCTTCCATGATAGGCTTCTCTTCCAAAGTTTATAAGTCCAAAGTGGTTAAGGTTTTAAGCTATTTTTAAGGTTTAGGTATATTAAGATCAAAACTTAAGCTCAAATTATTAGACTTAGAGACTATAGTGCTGTGTATTAGTTATTAGAATGGCTTGTGAAACAGTAGCAAACATTTAAGCTTATGAGAGCGTATAAGTAAAAAAAACATATGATTAAAACTAAATTGATGATTTCATTAACTTTCAAAACAGATTACAAACCTTGAATAAAAGAAATTATAATTACTTTTAAAAGGAAAATTACATTTAACAAAAACTAAGCTCAATTCTACTACTACTCTAAAAAGGAAAAAGAAGATGATCATGTGTGTGTGAGTGAGGGCCTTTTATAGCCTCTCAATGAACCTTCTAGGCCTTGCCTTGCTGCCCAAGCTCCTTTTAATCATGGACGTACAATCTCACAATGATTGGAGAGTAAATGATGGCCGTTGGATTAAATGATAACTCACACGGATTGCCAGCGTGGCATCCGTGTGGTTACTTGATTGTGCTTCTTTTAAGAGTATACTCAGTGTAAATTTCATCAATCCTTGTGCTTTCCTTTCTTCCATGTGGCATATCCTAGCTTGATTTGACTAACTTGACCTTGCCATCTTGTTGGAAATCCCTTGAATTGTCTAAATCACCCTTCAATTAGAAGAGCCCTTGTTTGACTGCCGTGTGTAAGTTTGGGGGAAGAAATGAACAGTATCATGTTCTTTGGCGGCCTAATTTTTTTTTTATGACTAAAAGGGTGTAAGAAAACGGTTGTGTGAGTTTGGGGAAAATTGCTAAAGACTAGTCCTTAGCTTTGTCTTTGGTTTAAGAAAGTTGAGGTCATTAAAAAGACATTATTTTTGGCAGGAATGACCTACCTGTAGGTTTAATAAAAGGTTATGGCTTAGGAATTGGCTTTTATTTTGGCTTTGTTTTTGAATCCGGGTAAGGGTAAAAAGGTTTAAGGCCCATTTTATCATAGGGGCCAATTGTGTAACATTGGAAACTTGAGGGACTAGATTTGTAACTTTGGAGTTTTTGTCTTCTAGTGGTTGACTTCTGTTGACAAGGGTTTGAACTTTCTTTAATGAAAGCTTGTCCATCGTGATTTTTCTTGGCTCGGCTTTGATCCTTGGCTTCTTTTGTGATCTTATGATTCCCGATATTGTTGTGTTTGACCGTTTTTGGCCGGCTTCTTGTGATATTTGTCTTATCCGTACATGCACACACAAAACACAAAACACAAAGTATATCTTTGCCATTTTAAGTCTGTTTTGGGTCATTTAGGGTTATTTTTGGTATAAACGGATATGTGTATTTTACACTTATCAAAATTCCCACAAACTTAACTGATGCGTATCCCCACGCAAGTATTACTTGTCCTTATACAAATACCTCAAAAACTTCCCCAAACTAAACCTTTGAAAAGTAGAAGATTTTTGTGTTGAGAGAGCTAAGAGATCACAAGTTATAAAACACCCGATTTCCCATTTTCAAAGATTTTTTATTTTTATGATTTTTCTTAATAATTAACTTCCTAACTACAACTTATTCTTGTGTGACATAATGTATCGTTTTCATTACCTTTTTGGTAACTTTAAGGATCATAGAACAAAAAGCACTTGAAAAGTGTCTTAAAAGATAACTTCATCATTCCCTTTTTTTTCTTCCCATACTAAGTACCCCCCCCCCACCCCCCCCCCCATAAAAAAAGATCTCTAGTTAAGTCGAGCTAAGATGTTAAGACTACTTTATAATTACAACTTCTGTGAATTTCTACCCGACATAAATCATATATTTAAGTGTTGATGCTCAAATTAACTTAATACATTAAATCCAACATATTTTAGATAGTTGAAATCCGACCAGGCTTTACACATGGGCCTTTTGGGCTAATATGTTAATCACTTAGTAAGATCACACCTCAAAGCAAACAAAAACCTCCTTAGCTAAGACATCGTTGGTTCACTTGCCCCATAAATGACTTTCTCTCTAGCTCCACCGTCACGGGAAGTGCTAAGTTTTTGACACCCATCCGGAGAATATTAATCGAGACGTATGAAACTTTCGTTGACAAGCCTTGTAGACTTTTGGTAAATTTTTGGTTCAAAAGAATGCTTTGGTTTTAGAAAAAGGAAACTTTTACTATTTATTTTTCTAGACTTGCTATGGGAAAAGTGAAAAAATCAGGAATGATGAAGTTATCTTTTAGACACTTAATTGTGCTTTTTGTTCTATGATCCTTAAAGTTACCAATGAGGTAATGAAAACAATACATTATGTCAACACAAATAAGTTGTAGTTAGGAATATATCAAGAAAAATCATAAAAAGAGAAAAAGTTTTGAAAATGGGAATTCGGGTGTTTTATAACTTGTGATCTCTTAGCTCTCTCAACAAAAATCTTTGCTACTTTTCAAAGGTTTAGTTTGGGGAAGTTTTGAGGTATTTGGTTATAAGGCATGTAATATTGCGTGAGGACACGCAATCGTTTAGTTTGGGGAATTTTGATAAGTGTAAAATACACATATCTGTTTATACCTAAAATAGCCCAATTAAACCCAAAACAGACTTAAAATGGCAAAAATATACTTGTTTTTGTGTTTTGTGTGTGCAGGTACGGATATATCAAAAATCACAAGAAAACCGTCAAAAACGGGCAAACACGGACACGAGAAACGGAAGAGCACAAAGGAAGCCAAGGATTCAAAGCCAAAGCCAATAAAAGTCAACCTTCAGTCAACCCTAGGTCAACAGATGTCAACCACAAAATGACAAAATCCCAAATGTTCCAAATCAATCCCTTAACTTTCCAAAAGTTACACAAATAGTCCCTAACTCTTATTGGGCCCTTAATCCCTAAAAACCATACCTAGCCCAATACCCTTTTATAAAACCACAGGGACCATTTCTGCCATTTGTGAAAAACCTTTTACACTACACTTTTGTTAAACACAACCACAGGGACTAAACTTGCCATTATCCTAAAGTTTAAAAATGTTTACCCGTTTTCAGTTATAAAAAAGTGCGCCAAGTTAAAACACTATTCACTCTTCTTCCCCGTTTTACCCACCAGTCAAATCAAAGGGGTTTTGTTAATTGAGGGTCATTAAGGACAATTCATGGGGTAATGGACACGGTGGCAAAGTGTTGCATCATACCTTGCATCCTATTGGCTAAACCCACTAAGTAAGGATCATGGGCTTGAGAAGAAACACACAAGGATGAGCTAATTACATTGGATTCACTCTCATAAGAAGCACAATATGTCTCTATCACGGATTGCCAAGCTGGCAATCCGTGTGAGCTCAAAAGAAATCCAACGGATGAGATTACACATCCAATGATTAGCTAATGATCAAGGGCTGAATTTTGAGATGGAGGAGCGTCTTGTGATGCTAGAAGCTTCTGAAAGCCAGTATAAATACAAAGAGATGCTCACACAGTTGATCTATCTAGGAGTAGCTTTAGTTTTAGCTTAATTTTCGTTATTTTTAGCTTATGTAATTTTTCTTTCAGTTTGTGTAATTTCCTTTTAAGTAATGTAACTAAGCTTTTATCAATAAAATTCAGTTTTAATTTGTCACAAGCTCTCTTAACTTCACTCATAAGCTCTCATTTTTCTTTAAATATTAAGCTATTATCTCATAAGCTACTCAAAAGCTCTTATAAGTCTATAAGCTTATAATAGAGCTTAATTCAGTCTAAAATCTACTTAAACTTTAAAACCAGCTTAATTACCTTAGCTTATGGATTTTGGACTTGTGGAAGGGGATTCAATCATGGAAGGAATCCCAAGGACTTTTACTAGCTTATCCATTTGGATAAGCTAGAGCTTGTAGCTGCTTAATTGTATTTAAGCTTCTGTTTAGCTGAAGCTGAGGGTTAGTTTTCATTTAATTTCTTTTTGTCCTTTAATTCCTAGTTAAATAAGTGCTTATTAGTGTAAACTGCTTAATTGCTTAATCTGTCTGCTAATTAGTGCTTATTTGTGCTTTTTATTATCTATTTGTGTTCATTAGTCAGTAGTTAGTAGTTAGTATAGATTAGATAATAGTTTGATTTCAATTCTGTCATAATATCATAAAAACCAAAAAAATAGTAGTGTAACTCTTAGATCTTAAGATCTAGCTAAAATAGGTTGTTAATTGGTGTTCATTGAGCTTGTTATAAGCTTCTAGTAATCTGGATTTAAGGTTTTGTTTAATGAATTTTCATTTTAAAGCTTAAGCTAAATCTGTCTAAATCTTAAAGGAGTGTTTGGATTTAGGTTGTTTGACCTAAAATAGTCAAAGTAATTTGGTAAATTCTCTTTAGACATCTGAGTTTTCTATAATAATCAAGTTTTTAAAAGGTTGATAGGTTTGATCAAGCTTCCTTTAAGCATGTTGAGGCTGTTAATCCTAAACTCTCAGCACCAGGGACCTTTTTCTCGTATTTTTGTTTTGTTGAAAATTGAAATAAGTACTTAAGCTTGGTCTTCTACGGTTTATTTCCGACGCTAACTGATACCTGTCATCCCTGTTATTTCTCAATTTTCACACCCCGCTTGAGATGCGCTTCAATGCTCCGCAGCTATCACATTATAGTCGAGTTGGAGGCGAAGAACCGTCCCAGGTTACCCAATACCCGCCCGAACCGCTATCCTATACATGAATCACTATGCTTCGCGCCTCGATCCTGCCACCCATGCGCCACTCTCCCCGTACACTTCCCTGCCACACCCTCCCCTAGCCGAGTGGTAACAAACAACCCGTTTCCACCAATCGCTGTCACTCCTTCGGTTTTATTTTACTTAGTAAATTTAAAGTTTTAGGTTTTAAAATTCAAAGTTACTTATAGATTAGGATCAGCTTTAATATAGTTTAGGTTTTAATTTTCAATTATAGCTTAAATCTTAGGGTGCATTTGCTGTCAAAAAGTTCATCAAAAACTCAAAAAGACCAAAAATAAGTAGTGTAGATATTTTTTTATAAGTGCTTAATTTTGTTGATTATTGGAAAAACTGGATAGCAGGTTTTCATTAGGGCTTATTAGTTAGCTTATCTTCAAAATTATAGGATCTGAATTGGCTTATTAAGCATTTGAGCTTATTTTGTTTTTGAACTCTTTGAGTCATAATCTGAGTTAGCTGCTTTAATCATCAATTTCAGTTGTCTTTCAGTGTTTCCAGCTCAAATCTCTTTTCATATTTAGCTTAAGCACATCATAAGCTTTCTAGAACTTCTTTTGTTTTTGGATTTGAGCTTATATTGAAGCTTGTGCATCTATGATTCTTCATAAGCTATTAGAGAGCTTATCTTTGGCTTTCAGCTTATCTTGTTTTTACAAAAAGTGTTTAAAAAAGTGCTCTCTTTCAGTTCTAGTAGTTAGTTTTTGTTAAAAAAATAAAAAATAAAAAATGGCAAAAAAAGTGCTAAGCACCCCTCGAACCTGAGACCTCACACTCACAACACCAATGCCTTACCAACGTGCTTCAGTAGCTCATCCACTCAAGTCTTACTCCATTTAATAGTTAACCTTATTTTAATTTCCATTTTCCCTTTTAAGCCGTAGCTTATTCTAGGGCTTATTGAGCTTATTTGTTAAGCTGTCACCTTCTTTCTATTTTTCCTTTAATCTTTGTTGCAATTTAGACTTTTCCTGAATTTTTCAGATTTTTCCTTTTATTGTATTAATTTCTAGGATTTTTCGAAAGTTTTAATTTTAGAAAATACATAAAAAAATAGAAAAAAGTTTTATAAAAATACAAAAAAATAGTTTTTAGTATTAGAATAAAATACTTTTAGTTCGACATTTAGAGAAAAATATATTTCACCACTTTTAGATTTTTATTTTCATTTTTGAGCTTTTATTTTTAATTTTAAAAATAGGATTTTAATTTTAAAAATAGTTAAAAATATTTTTCTGAGTTTTTTATACTTTTTTTAGGACTTTTCTACAGTTTAAAAAATTATTTTTTCTTTTATTTTTAGGACTAATTTTGCTATTTTTAGGATATTTAATTAGTATTAATTAGTTTTTAATTCATAAAAAATTCAAAAATAATCAAAAAAAATATTATTTCTTTTTCTAAAATTTTCTTTTGTCTTATTTTAGGTTTAGAAATTTAGTTTGCATTTTTAGGACTTAATTTTGATTTACTTGCTTATTTGTCGCGTTTTATTTGCTCGGGGGGGTGGGGGGGTGGGGGGGGGGTTCGGAATAAGTTAATTGTTTAAGTGTTTAATTGTTTTTAATTGTTCATTTTAATTGGTTGCTTTTATTTTAGTAGTTTTGATATCAAAATATCTTTTCTCTCATTCAAATCATAATCCGAGCTAAAACGTGGTTTTAATTTCACAAGTCGTTAGGGAAACGACCCGGGTAATCATACTTCCCGGTTAAATATACGTATTATATATTATATATATCTTTTAGAGTGAGATTTTCTAGAAGGAGACTTTAGGAAAGTTCTTAATTGCTCTTTTGGTATTATATTATATTTTATAGTATATAAAAACTCACAATCAATCGGCGTCTCGAAAATTACTTCGGAAACTAGATTATGGGTAGTATCGTCACTAAGAAGATTATCAAGATATGTTACGTCTCCTTCTAAATCGAAATAACCATCCTCAAATTTAGAAGAAACTTCTATGGCAAGAAAAGCATCGATCTCATCAATATCGTCTTCTAGAGCAAAACACTCAACCTCATCTGATAAAGGTATGTTGAGTAAAGCTGGTTCATCAGAAATGTTGGAATTTTTGATCTCGACATCTTCTTCCATTTCATCAAAAAGAGGATTTGAATGATCTTGAAAATTCTCTTCATGCAAGTCCTTCTTAAGAGTCGAATCATCATTACCTGGTGGTAACGAATCAAGAGTAGCAAGTTCATCGGCGAACTTCTCAAAATTATCACTAGTCTTCACCGGAGAAGAACTAGGAGAAGGATCATCAGAATGAGTAGTGGTACTACCACTAAACGGATCATCTTTCGAGAAATCGATTACAAAAATGGCGTGAACAAAATACTTATCCTTGTTTTTCTTAGATTTATCGGCATAATAAACAAGTTCTTCCTTTCCTACTCTTAAAGTCAATTTTTCCTCGTATAAATCAATGAGAGCTTTTGCGGTGCGAAGGAAGGGTCTTCCTAAAATAATAGGCACTCTCTGGTCTGGTTCAAAATTAACCACAACAAAATCCGCAAGAAAAGTGACACCATCAACTCTAACTACAACATCTTCTGCTATACCCATCGGGTGCGTAACGGAACGGTTAGCAAGCTCGAGTGTCATTCGAGTAGGAGTCAAAGCTTCAAGCCCAAGTTTCTTGTAAATAGAATGAGGTAAAAGATTTATGCTAGCTCCGGAATCGGCTAAAGCACTAGTCCTATTGAGTTCTTGTAAAGCACATGGGATAAGAAATTTTCCCGGATCTTCAAGCTTCTCGGGAACTTTGTTCATAATGATGGCGGAACATTCGGCATTTACGGTGGTAATGGCGATCTCCTCGAGTTTCTCTTTATTCCTTAGCAACGAGCTTAGCCATTTGTTAAACTTTGGCATTTCGACAAGAGCATCTTTCAATCCAATCTCTAAACAGAGTTGTTTAAACATCTTCAAAAACCGGCTATGTTGAGCACTTGGTTTATCGTTCTCTCTCACTTTTATCCTCTCGGGGTATGGAAGTTTAGATGGATACGAATTAGGTCTTGGAGAATTAAGATCTTGAATTTCAACATTAACGGTTTTCTTTGCTTTTGGATTTGGAATCTCCATGAAAATGGATTCTTCTTCCTCCGGAGGTGGGACGTGTGCGGTATTTTCCAAATTTGGATTTTGCACTTTTTCCGTTGACGTCTCCGGGTTTTGTTCGGGTTCTTTTTGAAGATTTGAAACAACTGGAGTAGGAACCAAGGAGTTCCCCCCCCCGCCCCCCCTCCCCCCCCCCCTGAAGGTCCTTCAAAGTCCTTACACTTCTTGTGGTGATACATTAATTTGCTGACAAAAGGGGTCAGTTACGGTTGACTTGGAAGAGTACCCGAATTCGAAGTAGAGGCAGAATCTTTGAAATTATTACAAAGACTTGTCTACAAACTCGTAACATTATCCATTTGATTTTGCAAATTTTGACCTTGATTTTGAACATTCTTCAACACCTCATCGTTTGCCTTGACGTAGTTTTCAAAATCCGTTTTCGAAACACCTTGAATTTAGGGCGTAGGAGCTTGATATGGTGGAACTTTGTAAACCGGTGGTTGATTGGTTGGTGGTTGAAAAACTTGACCTTGATTGTTTTGATTGAAATTATTTCCACGGTTTTGATTCGAATTGAAATTGTTTCCTTGATATCGGCCTTGGGTTCCTTGGTTGTTTTGAACATTTGATTGATTAAAACCGGGTGGTCTCATCTGATTTGCCAAATTAGGAGGATTCCTTTGAACAAAATTGCCAACGGCGGCGTTTTGTTGGAATTGATGAATTTATCATGAAAACGGAAAATTCCATTCCTTGTTAACGGATAATTGTTGAAATTATGGTTTGAACAATGTGACACAAACTTCCTCGATTGCTTTGACGGTAGCAGGAGTCGTAACATTCTTTTCACTAATCATCTTTTCTAATCGGCTCATTCGAATATCCATTTTGTCTTCAAGAGAAGCGGCGAGTTGTTGAAATTCAAAAGAATTAGAAGGTGTAGAAGTAGAAAGAGGAGCATTCATACTCGCTCTTGGTTCAATTGCACGACTTCTTGAATAACGAACCTTAGATTTACTCTCAATAATGGCTAAACCATCACGAGGCATCTTATCTAGAAAATTTCCACCCGCGGCGGAATCTAAAGCATCTTGATCATTGGTATTCAAAGAATTGTAGAACGTATCAAGTTGATGTAATTCCGAGAAACCATGATGAGGACATTGACGAAGAAGTCCTTTGAAACGTTCCCATGCTTCGTTGAAAGTTTCATTCGGTTTTTGGTAGAAAGTGGTGATTTCATTTCGAAGGTAAGTTGTTTTCGAAGGTGGAAAGAATTGGTTTATAAATTTCGAGACAAGATCATCCCACGTTAGAATCGATCGAGGTGGTTCCTTATCTAGCCAAGTCCGGGCTTCACCTTCGAGAGAGAAAGGAAAAAGCAAAAGCTTAATCGTTGTATTTGGAACTTCGGGATGTCTAAACGTAGAAGTGACTTTGTTGAAAAATCGAAGATGATTATGAGGGTCTTGTTTACCCGTAAATTGATTACTTTGAACAAGATTAATCAAAGTTTGTTTAAGCTCAAAATTGTTTGCATTTATCGTTGGAACAACAATTGCATCTTCGTATCCCTCGATGGGAGCTTGTAACATTTGAGCCATGGTACGATTGTCGGCCATTGGAAACTCGGGTTCCTCAACAATAACCGTTGTTATTTGTTGTTGTCGACGATTTCGATTACGAGCTTGAGATCGAGTGCGCATGCACTAAAAATAAAGAAATTAAAAAGTAAACAAAAATTACACTAATTTTTTTGGATTTTTGAATTTTTTTTTTAACAATCTATTTTAAACGGATACACGAAAGACAACTTAAAACCAAATAATCAACTTACTTCACGGTAAGCCTCTAAAAAATTTCTTCTTAAGGAGAGCCGATATTTCCGTAAGTGACAACAAATGACAAGTTTTTTGAATTTTGTTCGTTTAACTTTTCAAGTTCACCGGAACTTATTTATGATAATACCTCAATTGAAGGTATTATATGTTGGTGTTCTTTTACCAACTTTGTGTATTTTATTTCTTTTTAAGGACAATTTTTTTATATTTTTGATTTTTTTTATATGATAACTATACTAAAAAGAAAAAGAAAATATTTTTTTTTTACTTTTTATATTTTTTATTTTTTTGGATTTTTGAAATATTTAACAAAAATGAAACTTTCGAGGACGAAAGGATCTTCAAACCAAATCAACAAACGTAAACGACGGAATCTTTAACACAAGTCCCCGGCAACGGCGCCAAAAACTGATGTTGAGTTTTATATACACTAATAAAATATACGATATAATACCACAAGAGCAATTAAGAAAATTCCCTAAGACTCTAAAATATATATATAATATATAATACGTATATTTAACCGGGAAGAATGATCACCCGGGTCGTTTCCCCAACGACTTGTGAAATTGAAACCACGTTTTAGCTCGGATTATGATTTGAATGAGAGAAAAGATATTTTTGATTATCTATAACTACTAAATAAAGCAACAATTAAAATGAACAATGAAAAGCAATTAAACATTTAAACAATTAACGGGAAACAAATTAAACGCGCCAATTAAGCAAAAACACTAAAATAAACCCCTAACAATGCAAACTAAATTTCTAAACCTAAAATAGGACAAAAGAAAATTTTAAGAAAAAGAAAAATATTTTTTTAATTATTTTTGAATTTATTATGATTTAAAAACTAATTTAATCTAATTAAATTCTAAAAAATAGCAAATTAAGTCCTAAAAATTTAGAAAAATGATTTTTAAACTTAGAAAAGTCTAAAATAACATAAAAACTTAAAAAACTATTTTAAACTATTTTTAAAATTAAAATCCTATTTTTAAAATTAAAAATTAAAATTAAAATCTAAAAAGGTTGAAAATGATTTTTCTTAATGTAAAACTAAAGCTAATTTTTATAAAATTAAAAACTATTTTTTTTATTTTCTGAAACTTTTTCTATTTTTTATGTATTTTCTAAGATTTAAACTTTCGAAAAACTATTAAAAATAAACTAATTGATGGAAAATTACGAAAAATTCAGGAAAAATCTAAAATGTAACAAAGATTACTAGAAAATTAAAAGAAACAACTCAACTTATCAAATAAGCTGTGAAAACGGCTTATTTAGCTACGGCTTATTATAAAAAGAGGAAAGGAAAAACGTGTATAAGTATTTAATGAAAGGAAAAGATGATGGATGAGCTATTGAAGCAAAGTGTAAAGGCGTGTGTGTTGTGTGCAAGAGGTCGTGGGTTCAAGATTGGCAGACACCCCTTTTTGCTATTTTTATTTTTTATTTTTTAATTTTTTTTGAAAATTTTTGAAAACCAAAAGCTAAAACTTATTAAGCACACATTTTTAAACACTTTTAATAAAGACAATATAAGCTGAAAACTAAAAATAAGCTCTAAAACAGCCTTAGAAAAAGTTGTTTACAGAAACTAAGGTTTTAAAGAACAAAAAGCTAGTTTTGACTTATTAGCTTGCACAAGCTTTAATATAAGCTCATTTTTCAAACCAAAAGCTGTTCTAGAATCCTAATGATGTGCATAATCCAAAATTGATAAGCTACTATGACTAAAAACACTTAAGGCTTACTAAAACTAAAGATCAAAGCAGCTAACTCAGAACTAGGCACTTAGAATTCAAAATCTAAATAAACCAAAAAGCTTAATAAGCTAAGACAAAAGTTTATCTTATGAGAACTTAACAATCTACTTATAAGCTATTAGTTTCAATCTTAAAAATTATAATTACAAGCTGAGAAAAACTTAAAGCACTTAAACTATTCCTACTGTCTTTGGTCTTTTAGGCTTTTTAATGACTTTTGACAGCAACTTAAATCTAGAAATTAAGCAAGAAAATGCAAAATAAAAGCTACTCTATATTAAGCTATAAGAAAACTAAAATCCTACTGAATTTAAGAACCTAACTCTTACAATTACTTAAGTAAAATGAAATCAAAAAGGGCAGCAATAGTAACCTAGTGTTACTACTGCTGATGCTGGTGCACTTGACAAGAGTGCAAGACCAAAATGCAAGTAACCTTGGGGTTACTACTGCATTTAACATACTCAAATTGAGTGCAAAAACACTTAGCAAACCAAATCCAAGCCTTCCAAGGCTTGGATCAAACTTTTACAAGCAAAGAAAAAGGAAATTAGTACCCTGGTGCTGAGACAAGCTTAATAAGCCACAAAATGATTAAAAATTTAAACTAAACCTCAAAACTTGTTTTAAACTTGATAATCTAAGAAAACTCAACTGTCTAAAGTGAATTTACCAAAATGCTTTGACTATTTGAGGTCAAACTGCTTAGATCCAAACACTCCTTTATACATTGACAGTTTTGATTAAACTAATGATTTTGAATTCTATTTAACAAAACCTCATTACCAGATAAAAACTAGCTTATAATAACCCTAACAAACATAAATCCATAACCTACTTAAGCTAAATCTAAGAATCTAGGCTAAGCTTACTAATTTTTTTTGGTTTTTATAGATTTTATGACAGCAATGAAAATACTAAGATCTATAATACTTAAGCTAAAACAGATGAATAATAAGCACTAATTAACATTATTAAACTCAAATAAGCAGCTAGAAAACAGATAAACACAATTAATAAGCAAATAAACAATTCTAAGCTATTTAAGCAATTTTTAAGCTAAAAATTAAAGGACAAGAAAGTAAATAGAAAACTTACAAATGGCTTCAGCTTAACAGAAGCTAAGGCTCAATTGAGCTTAATCAACAGCTCTGGCTTATTAGAAATAAGCCAGTATAAGTCCTTGAGAGCCCTTCCCTTTTTAGCTCTCCTTCCATTAGCTAAAATCCAATAAGTTCAAGGTATTACTTCTGATTTTAGAGTTAAGGTTTAATTAAGGTTTGTTTAAGCTCAATAATAAGCTTAAAGACTTATTAGAGCTATTGAGAGCTTATATGAGCTTTAGCTTATTTTTGAAGAAAAGGTGAGAGCTTATTAGAGTAAACAAAAGAGCTTGAAAAAGATTAATTAAGAGTAAAACTGATTCATTAACATAAAACTTCCATTACATTACTTAAAAAGAGATTACAAAAGTTGAAAGAAATTACATAAGCTATAATTGAAAATTAAGCTAAAACTAGAAGCTACTAACTAGCCTGGGTGTGTGTGATAGTGTGGGCTATATATAGCCTTGTAGAGAACCTTCTAGGCACTTGCTTGCATCCCACACTACTTTTAATCATTACCGTCCAAATTCTCAATCATTAGAGAGTTAATCTAAGCCGTTTGATCAAGTGATAGTCACACGGATTGCCAAGCTGGCAATCCTTTAATGTGACGTCCTTGTGCTAGTTATATGAGTGCTTCCAGTATAAAACCCCTCTTCTTTTGTGCTTTTTCTACATCCACGTGGCTTGATAGCTTGAGTGAACCAATAAGAGCTCTTGATTTGACTTATTTCTCCCTGTCATTGTGTTTATTGTCCCATGAATTGTCCTTTTTGACCTCCAATTGGTAAAAGCCCTCTCATTTGACTGCGTGGTGAATTTTGGGACGATGAATGAACAGTGTTCATTTCTTCGCGCCCTTTTTCTTTTTAACTGAATAAGGGTAAATTCGTTTGAAACTTTGGAGTATTAGCAAATATGGTCCCTCTCTTTGGTTTATTAAAATCCTAGTGTAAAATAACTTTCATAATTGGCAGTTTAAGTCCTTGTGGTTTAATAAAAGGGAATTGGGCTAGGGTTTTGGGTAAATTTAAGGCCCATTTAGCTTTTAGGGATCATTTGTGTAAACTTTTGAAACTTAAGGGACTTAAATGGAATATTTTAGGATTTGTCCTTTTGTGAGTGACTTCTGTTGACCAAGGTTTGACTTTCTTTGACTTTTTGACCATTTTTGACTGAGGCTTGATTTTTTCTGGCTTTGGCTTTGAATCTTTGGCTTCTCTTGTGCTCTTCCGTTCCTCGTGTCCGTGTTTACCCGTTTTTGACGGTTTTCTTATGATTTTTGACATATCCGTACCTGCACACACAAAACACAAAAACAAGTATATTTTTGCCATTTTAACTATGTTTTTAGGTTTAATTGGGCTATTTTAGGTATAAACAGATATGTGTATTTTACACTTATCAAAATTCCCCAAACTAAACCTTTGAAAAGTAGCAAAGATTTTTGTTGAGAGAGCTAAGAGATCACAAGTTATAAAACACCCGAATTCCCATTTTCAAAACTTTTTCTCTTTTTATGATTTTTCTTGATATATTATCTAACTACAACTTATTCTTGTGTTGACATAAATAATGTATTATTTTCATTACCTTGTGGTAACTTTAAGGATCATAGAACAAAAAGCACAATTAAGTGTCTAAAAGATAATTGCGTCATTCCCGATTTTTCACTTTTATAACACCATGTGTTTTCAAGTCATTGACGACGTCGATAAATATACTATTTATTTTTAGTGTTGTACGCGTTTGCTTGTGAT
>BQNB010009017.1:0-27336 GCA_026074375.1 Tanacetum coccineum
GGAGCTCGACTCAAGATGCTCATATTACCTCTCTCACTAAGCAACTTGAAGCTCTTCTCTCTCTGCACCGACATCTTAATTCTATTCAAAACGGTTGTGAGACATGTGGTGGTCCTTTCCCTTACTACAAGTGTCAAGCCGCCAGTGGCTACACTCAGGACGTATACGCTACTTCGGGAACCTATAATCAAGGTGGTAATGCTTACCAACCCCAAGGTAATTGAAATCTGCTTAGCTATCGTTCGAATAACTATCTTGGACCACCCGGATTTAATCAAGGAAATAATCAGAATCAAAATAATCAAGGAAACAATCAAGGTCATAATTAGGGAAATTATCTAAATAATCAAAACAGGAATCAGAATCAGAACCAGACCCAGAATCAGAATTGATATAATCCGGGTTCTCAAAACCAAGGGTATAATCAAAATAGGGTTCAGAATTACAACCAAGGAAATAATTACAACCAAAATTAAGGATATAATCAGAATCAAGCTCAACCTAATATGCCTTCTTTGGAAGAAACGATAAATCAACATATGAGATCGATTAAGGCTAGAATACAACATATGCAAACTCAAAATAACCAACAAATACAACAAATACAAAATCACAATACTCAAGAAATCCAACAACTGAAAACCCCAAATACCCAAATTGTTGATCTAATGAGTCAAATGCAAAAAGTGCTTCATGAAAGGCCTCAAGGTGCTCTTCCGAGCAACACTAAGCCTAACCCGAGAGAGCAAGTTAATTCTATTATGACAAGTAGTGGATTGACTACTGTTGAACCTTCTATTCCACCTCTTTTTCCTCCTACTCCTAGGGTGGAAGTGGAAAAAGAACTGGAGACTTTAATGGACGAGGTGCATATTACAAGCCCAGGAAGTACCGCACATGTCCCACTTCCAAGAGTTCAGCCAGTGTCACCACCAAAACCAAAGGAAGATCCTAAGCCCAACCCTCATCAACCTAAGATTCCATATCCTTCGAGGCTTAATAAGACAAAACTTCTTGATAAAAATGATTTTCGAGTATCTAAGTTTTTGAAAATATTTAAGCAACTTTATTTTGATATTAGTCTTATGGATGCTTTAACTCAAATTCCAAAATTCACTAAAGTGTTAAAAGAATTATTAAAAGACAAAGAGAAATTAGAAGAGTTAGCAAACACTTTGATGAATGTTGAGTGCTCTGCTATCCTTCTTAATAAGGTTCCTGAAAAACTTAGAGATCCCAAAAAGTTTCTCATTCCTTGTGTCTTACAAGATCTTGAGGTTTGCAACTCCTTAGCCGATTCTAGAGCAAGCATAAACCTTATGCCTCTTTCGTTCTATGAGAAACTTTGGATCGGACCTCTGAAGCCCACTTGAATCACTCTTGAACTGGCTAACCGATCTATCACATTTTCGATGGGGATAGCTGAAGATGTTATTGTAAAAGTGGAAAATTTTAGCTTTCTATCCGATTTCGTTATTGTTGATTTTGAGGCTGATCCTAGAGTTCCTATCATTTTAAGAAGACCTTTCTTGTTCACTGCAAGAGCTCTTGTGGATCTGTACGAGGAAAAATTAACTTTAAGAGTCGAGAATGAAGAAGTTGTGTTCTATACTGATAAATCTTCAAGAAATAATTCGAGAGATATTCATTCCGTTCATTGCATCAATATAATTGATTCCGTCATGCAATCAATATTATCGATTTTACTAAAGATAAGATGATTAGTGGCATACTCCAACTCCCCTCTTACCGATTCTGTGGTCGAGGTCACCCTCTCCCAAATCCTATTCCCTACGGGGAATAAGTAAACTCTCGGACAGAAGGAGACTCAATACACCCTTCTTTCTCATATTAATGATTCTTTTCCTGAATATGAAACATTTTGCTTTGATATAGAAGAGAAGAGCAGTGGCAGTACCACTACTCATTCTAATTATTCTCCTTCTTTATGAGCATTCCTATTTAGATACGGACAATATAGCGGAGGCGGGAGCGATTGTTGCTCTGAGCGCGCGAGCGAGGGAGCGGGTGGCAGGAGGGGCAGGAGAGTTTTCTCTTCCTAATATGATTGCTGGAGGTCTTGATATTTCGATTGATCTATTTCCTCCTGCCGACAAGAGTGCTTTTTTCATAGAGAGTTTCGCGATGAAACTCACTCACATCAGATCTTCACCAAGTATGATTATTTTTAACTTTGAATCTGAGGCCCGATCCCGAGATTTTACTAGAGTTTTGAAGAACATATATTGGGGAGTATGTAGATTACTTGAGTTGATGAAACAATAAATGAATAAAAGAATGAAACAAAAGGACTAAAAACGCAAAAGAATAATTCTTCAAAAGATGGAAGATTTGGAAGATTTTAGAAGATCTCTTTAAGAAGATAAAGATAACGAAGAATAACGAATAATGTTATTAAAAGATATTCTTTTGATCTTATCCTTTGTAAACCTAGATGATCACTACTATATAAAGAGATCATTGGGCGTGTATTAGTTTTGAAAATGCACAAAAAAAGTAGACGACTAAAAGGTTGTGTGGCGTGTGTGTGTGGTGTGTTGTGTGTGTGTCAAGAGGCCGTCAGTCTATTTAGCACCTAGGTTTGGTTGTTTTAGCCCAAGGATCTTTGATTCCTTGTTATAGTTTAGATAACATGTTCTACCATTGATCAAGGTAGAATTGGGGCTTGATGGAAATGTATGATAATAAAACCTTGTTCAATAACAATTGTCTTCATTAGAATGCTTGCAATAATTTTGTTACATTGTTTATTGTTTATCCTAGATATATGTTCTAAACAAACAGAGCTTAAATGATTCTTTAGTTTTTACAATTGGTATCAGAGCCCGTGGCTCTTGATCTAGGGTTTATACAAGGTTTTGTTCGTACTTTATTTTCTGTTTTTCAATAATAGGTGAATTCTTAAAAGCTAGGGTTTGTCACCAAACCCTAAAACGGAAAACAGAGTATAAAGTCTATGGTTTTTGTTGTTAAAGTCACAACATCCAGAATGTTAATGAATAGACACTATGGTCTTGTTTCTGATAGCAGCAGGTTGATGGTTTGAGGTTTATACAACAAGCTTTAAAGAAGCAGCAGGCGGCTTCATGATCGTGGTATATGGATCTCTCTTGATATGTAATTTCTTGGTCGTCAGGTAAAATAGCAGTTTGGATATGATCGGTTATGAAAACCCTAATATGTAGGGTTTATATGCTAGTACTGCTATTAGGGTCTTTGGTGATTGTGTTTAGGCCTGCTTAACAAATTCATTTGTAGAGTTTTTGCGTACATGATTAAGGCTGCTCATATATTGGTGTTGTTATGCGGGTGCTCTGGATATTGAAGTTTATAAGACGCATGGTGTTTGTGTTTGAATGTGGCTTTGTGTTTATGAGCAAATCATAGTAGTTTTATGGTTATTGAATTAGACAATTGCTGATTAAATGTGTATATCATGTTTAATTTGGTATGTGTCTGTACTGCTCGGTTGGTTTTTGGACAGGAGAAGAAGAAGCAATCATGATGACTGGTTTATTCGTGGTTAGTACTGCTCATTGATACTTTGTATTGTCATGGTTATATTAGTACTGCTCGTTTTATTGTTTATACTGCCAAAGGAAGTGGGACGAACAAAGGTAACTTAATACTGCCTATGATTTTTATGAAGTTACAACTGCCAAAATGGTTTTCGAACAGTATGGTTTATGTTGCTAGTGGGTAGCATGTAATGCTGCTTGTTAATATATATGGATGCAATTTTATGGGCTAGTCCACGAGTGATTGAATGGAAGGCAAATGAAAAGAAACCCAAATAATGGGTTACCTAGGCTCTACACACAAAAGAAAGAAAAGAAAAGCCTTGGGCTTTTGTGTTTTTGGCGTTGAGCAGAAGCAAAGGGTTAACCCCTTTTGTTATATATACACACAAAATTCGTCTCTTGGAGACATAACACAAAAGACGACACAAAGTGAGGAAGAAGTAATCAAACAAGTAACAGATCTGTGACAACTTAGTGACAGAATAAGTGTCACAAAATGCCATGGGAGGAAGGAGTAATTGAATTTGTGACAGTTTAGCAACAAATCAGCGACATATAAAGTGTCACTAACAGAATGGGAGGAAGGAGAATAAAGATTAGTGACAGATTCGTGACAGTTTTGTGACAGAAAAAGTGTTGCTAATTGGTAATTACTTAGTACTGCTTATTAAAAAGTTAGTATTGCTCCTTTATTTTTAATATTGTTCGAGCAATATTTAGTACTGCTAAGCATTATGTTTGTACTGCTGCCATGGGACGATTAGTATTGCCAGCTTTATACTTAGTACTGCTTCGTGTTTGAAGTTAATACTGCTTGGGGATACGCACAGGATGCTTCGTTTAAGGGGAAGCTAACAGATTGATTTTGGTTTAAATGTTTAATGGCTTATTTTTGGATTTCTTGGATTAATTTATTACGAAGAAGATTGTTTATCACCTATTTGAAGTTGAAGTGGAGTTTTTTGGATGCGCGTTCTTATCATATCTTAAAGTTGGTGTTACACTTTAAAGATAACTTGTTCGTGCTTAGAAACGATGTGGCGAAGACTTGAAAAATCTAGCAAAGGTGTGTGATCTACAAACTTATGGTGCTCAATGCTCACATTTGCTAACTTTAAGGAGTTACGTTGTTGTGCTCAGTGTCTCATATAAGATGAGGATTTTGTCAAGAGGTTACGGTCTACTTATATTTTGGTCTTGGTATGAGTTTGACGTCACGCGGATAATACAAGATATAAGATACAAGTTTGGGTTATTCTACTTCAGCATCAAGTTCATCATACATAGTTTTCTTCATCAGTAATCATTACATAGAGCCTACAAAATTGAAGATTCAAGAGATGGTTAACATATGGGTTTCAGGGGAAGCTTATTGTCAAAAATGTTTAACCATCAGGTTATGTTCATGCACCACTTAAGGGGAAGTGTTTTGTTACTACTGCTGATCTTTATTACTACTGCTAGTTTAAATTTCTACTGCTCAGATTCATTTTTCTTATTGTAGAAGGCTTGGATTAGAAGTGTGATATTGGTTTGTAGTGGTTAAGATCAAAGTTGCTTACATTCATAAGTCCCCTATTGGATTATGACAAAAAGGGGAAGAAATATTAACAGGTTGCAACTTGTAGATCCTTGGTGTAGCATGGTACAAAGGAAATTTAAATTAAGGGTAAGTTTTGTTTCATTCAGGGAGATGATTACAACTCAACTTCAGGAGAAGCTTTGGCTTTATGATGAAGTTCTTATCCTTTGTAAACCTAGATGATCTCTACTATATAAAGAGACATTAGGTCGTGTAGTTTAGATATACACAGAAAAACGCGTGTGTGTCTATCACAAGAAAAATGTAAACGTCTAGTTTGTATGGTTTAGCGTCAAGTATCTTATGATTCCTGTTATAGTTTATTGATGTAATTGTTCTACTATTGATCAAAGTTAAATTGAGGCTTAGAGTGAATGATAATGAAGAAAAACCTTGTTGAAGTAACTGTTATACTATTGTTGGGAATTATATTTGAGTTGATAAGACAAAACATATGAAAGATGAATGACTTAAAAGACAAAGGACGAATTCTTCAAAAGATGGAAGATTTTAAAGATTCTGAAGATAAACTTAAATGATTAAAAGATCTATTAATATCTTTATTTGTTCTTATCCTTTGTAAACCTAATATCTCTATTATATAAAGAGATATAGGTTGTGTTATTTCTGTATGTGTCAAGATGTGAACATCAAAAAAGTGTGTGTGTGTTTTAGGCGTCAAGTCTCATTGTAGACGCCTAGGGTTTGGTTGGTTTAGCCTCAAGGATCTTTGATTCCTTGTTGTAGTTTAGATAACACGTTCTACCATTATCAAGGTAAAATTAGGACTTGTAGTAGTCATGTATCATAGTGAAGATAATGATGAAAACCTTGTTAGAGTAACATTGATTTGTTCTTATTCCGATGCATGTTATTATCATTGTTATTCATCCTAGATGAGGTCTAAACAACCTCGAGCTATAAACGATCCAAGAAATATCACATGTTTTAGGTTCTATCAAGTGGTATCAGAGCCTCGTGACTCTTGATCTAGGGTTTGGTACAAGGTTTTGTTCATGCTTTATTTTCTGTTTTTCAATAATAGGTGGATTCTTAAAAGCTAGGGTTTGTCATTAAACCCTAATACGGAAAACAGAGTATAAAGTCTATGGTTTTTGCTGTTAAAGTCACAACATCCAGAAGGTTAAAGAATAGACACTATGGTCTTATTTCTGATAGTAGCAGGTTGATGGTTTGAGGTTTCTACAACAAGCTTTAAAGAAGCAGCAAGCAGCTTCATAATCGTAGTATATGGATCTCTCTTGATATGTGATTTCTTGGTCATCAGGTAAAATAGAAGTTTGTGATATGATCGGTTATGAAAACCCTAATATGTAGGGTTTATATGCTAGTACTACTATTAGGGTCTTTGGTGATTGTGTTTGGGCCTGCTTAACAAATTCATTTGTAGAGTTTCTGCGTACCTGATTAAGGTTACTCATATATTGGTGTTGTTATGTGTGTGCTCTGGATATTGAAGTTTATAAGACGCATGGTGTTTGTGTTTGAATGTGGCTTTGTGGCTATGAGAAAATCATGGTAGTTTTACAATTATTGAATCAGACAATTGCTGATTGAATGTGTATATCATGTTTAATTTGGTATGTGTCTGTAGTGATCGGTTGGTTTTTGGATAGGAGAAAAAGAAGCAATCATGATGACTGGTTTATTCATGGTTAGTACTACTCATTGATACTTTGTACTGCCATGGTTATATTAGTACTACTCGTTTTATTGTTTATACTGCCAATGGAAGTGGGACGAACAAAGGTAACTTAATACTGCCTATGATTTTTATAAAGTTACAACTGCTAAAAGGGTTTTCGAACAGTATGGTTTAAGCTGCTAGTTGGTAGTGTGTAATGCTGCTTGTTAATATTTATGGATGTAATTTTATAGTGATTGAATGGAAGGCAAAATGAAAAGAAACCCAAATAATGGGTTACCTGGGCTGTACACACGAAAGAAAGAAAAAAAAACCTTGGGCTTTTGTGTTTTTGGCGTGGAGCAGAAGCAAAGGGTTAATCTCTTTTGTTATATATACACACAAAATTCATCTCTTGGAGACATAACACAAAAGACGACACAAAGTGAGGAAGAAGTAATCAAATCAGGTGCAGATCTGTGACATCTTAGTGACAGGATAAGTGTCACAAAATACCATGGGAGGAAGGAGGAATTGAATTTGTGACAGATTAGCAACAGATCAGCGACAGTTAAAGCGTCACTAACAGAATGGGAGGAAGGAAAATGAAGGTTAGTGACAGATTCGTGACAGTTTTATGACAGAAAAAGTGTTGCTAATTGGTAATTATTTAGTACTACTTATTAAAAAGTTAGTACTGCTCCTTTATTTTTAATAATGTTCGAGCAATATTTAGTACTGCTAAGCATTATGTTTGTACTGTTGCCATGAGACGATTAATACTGCTAACTTTATACTTAGTACTGCTTTGTGTTTGAAGTTAATACTGCTTAGGGATACACACATGATGCTTCGTTTAAGGGGAAGCTAATAGATTTATTTTGGTTTAAATGTTCTTAAACCGTTTTAAAGGCTCGTTTTTGGGATTAATTGAATTAATGATTACAAGATATATTGTTTATCACTTATTTAACGATGAAGTAGAGTTTTTCGGATGCTAATGCCTTATCATATCTTAAAGTGGGTGTTAAACTTTGAAGATAACTTGTTCGTGCTTAGAAATGATGTGACGAAGACCTTGCAAATCTAGCAAAGGTGTATGATTTTGCTTATGGTGCTCCAATGCTTCATTGCTATCACTTAGTATGTCTCATACAAGATGAGGATTTTTGTCCCAGAGTTTGGCGATCTACTTATAATTTCAAACAAATTTATTTATAAGTTTTGGATCACAAAATGGATAGTAAGCAAGACATAAGACACAAGTTTGGGTTATTCTACTTCAGCATCAAGTTTGTTATACTTAGTTTTTTTCATTAGTAATCATTACATTAAGCCAACAGAATTGAAGATTCAAGAAATGGTTTACATATGGGTTTTAGGGGAAGCTTATTGTTAAAATGTTTAACCATTTACATGTAGCATTGAGGTGAAGGTTTTTACTACTGCTAGTCATTATTACTACTTCTAAGAGTTTCTACTACTCAAGTTTCATTTTTCTTATTGTGCTATGGTGGGTAATTTGAGGAGTTAGAAGGCTTGGATTAGAAGTGTGATATTGGTTTGTAGTGGTTAAGATCAAAGTTGCTTACATTCATAAGTTCCCTATTAGATTATGACAAAAAAGGGAAGAAGATATTAACAGGTTGCAACTTGTAGATCCTTGGTGTGGCATGGTACAAAGGAAATTTGAATTAAGGGTAAGTTTTGTTTCATTCAGGGAGATGATTACAACTCCACTTCATGAGAAGCCCTATGGCTTTTAATGATGAATTCTTATCCTCTATAAACCTATGATGATTCTCTACTAGTAAAAAGAGACATAAGTGTCGTGTATTTAGATATACACAGAAAAAACGCTGTGATGAGTATCACGAATAAAAATGTTAAACATCTAGTTTGTGTGTGTAGCCTCAAGGATCTTATGATTCCTTTTACAGTTTATTTGAGGTAAATATTCGACTAATGAGTCAAAGTATAGATTGATCTTGAGTGAAATGTGAGTAATGAAGAAAAACCTTGTTGATGTTAACTGTTCATCTATTTTGGAATTATATTTGAGTTTATAAAGGACAGAAACAAATGAAAGATGAAGAACTTAAAAGACAAAGGAGGAATTCTTCAAAAGATGGAAGATTATGTAAGATTTGAAAGAAAAAACTTAAATGGATAAAAAAATCTATTACTATCATTAAAATGTTACTTATCCTTTGTAAACCTAATATCTCTATTAAAAAAAGAGATATAGGTTTTGTTTTAATTTCTGTATGTGTCAAATGTTAACATCAGAAAAGTGTGTGTTGCTTTCTATTGTAACGTCAATTCTCATTGTAGACTGCCTATAGGATGATTGTAATAGCCTTAAGGTGATCTTTGATTCCTTGTTATAGTTTTTATATAGATAACAGACGTTCTACCATTATCAAGGTAAATTGGTGGCATTTAGTGAGTCATGTATCCATGAGTAAAGAGTAATGATGAAAACCTAGTAGAGTAACATTGATTGTTCTTATATTAAGAAGCATGTTAATATCATTGTTATTCATCCTAGATGAGGTCCTAACAACCTCGGCTAATAAACACACACGCGCCAAACACCATAACCTCCATGAGGAGTAGAGAGCACACACACACGAGGACTCACTCATCTATCTCCTATATCTATCTCACATCTAATATCTGTACCTCTCTCTCACACACACACACTATCATGCTTTATTTTCGAATTTTTCATAATAGGCGAATTCCTGAAAAGCCAGGTTTGTCATTAAACGAAATATCACTGTTTTAGGTTCTATCAGGGGTATCAGAGCTCGGTACTCTGTGATCTAGGGTTTGGTACAAGGTTTTGTTCATGCTTTATTTTCTGTTTTTCAATAATTTGGTGAATTCTGAAAAGCTAAGGTTTGTCATTAAACACTAATACGGAAAACAGAGTATAAAGTCTATGGTTCTTGCTGTTAAAGTCACAACATCCAGAAGGTTAAATAATAGACACTATGGTCTTGTTTCTAATAGCAGTAGGTTGATGGTTTAAGGTTTATACAACAAGCTTTAAAGAAGCAGCAGGCAGTTTCATGATCGTTGTATATGGATCTATTTTGATATGTGATTTCTTGGTCATCAGGTAAAATAGCAGTTTGTGATATGATCAGTTATGAAAACCCTAATAAAGGCAGGGTTATATGCTAGTGCTGCTATTAGGGTCTTTAGTGATTGTGTTTGGGCCTGCTTAACAAATTCATTTGTAGAGTTTCTGCGTACATGATTAAGGCTGCTCATATATTGGTGTTGTTGTGTGTGTGCTCTGGATATTGAAGTTTATAAGACGCATGGTGTTTGTGTTTGAATGTGGCTTCGTGGTTATGAGCAAATCATGGTAGTTTTATAGTTATTGAATCAGACAATTGCTGATTGAATGTTTATATCATGTTTAATTTGGTATGTGTCTATACTGCTCGGTTGGTTTTTAGATAGGAGAAAAAGAAGCAATCATGATGACTGGTTTATTCGTGGTTAGTACTGCTCATTGATACTTTGTACTGCCATGGTTATATTTATACTGCTTGTTTTATTGTTTATACTGCCAAAGGAAGTGGGACGAACAAAGGTAACATAAGCAGTACTAAACCACGAATAAACAGTCCATCCAGATTGCTTCTTTTTCTCCTATATAAAAACCAACCGAGCAGTATAGACACATACCAAATTAAACATGATATAAACATTCAATCAGCAATTGTCTGATTCAATAACTATAAAACTACCATGATTTGCTCATAACCACGAAGCCACATTCAAACACAAACACCATGCGTCTTATAAACTTCAATATCCAGAGCACACACACAACAACACCAATATATGAGCAGCCTTAATCATGTACGCAGAAACTCTACAAATGAATTTGTTAAGCAGGCCCAAACATAATCACTAAAGACCCTAATAGCAGCACTAGCATATAAACCCTGCATATTAGGGTTTTCATAACTGATCATATCACAAACTGCTATTTTACCTGATGACCAAGAAATCACATATCAAAATAGATCCATATACAACGATCATGAAACTGCCTGCTGCTTCTTTAAAGCTTGTTGTATAAACCTTAAACCATCAACCTACTGCTATTAGAAACAAGACCATAGTGTCTATTATTTAACCTTCTGGATGTTGTGACTTTAACAGCAAGAACCATAGACTTTATACTATGTTTTCCGTATTAGTGTTTAATGACAAACCTTAGCTTTTCAGAATTCACCTATTATTGAAAAACAGAAAATAAAGCATGAACAAAACCTTGTACCAAACCCTAGATCAAGAGTCACGAGGCTCTGATACCACCTGATAGAACCTAAAACATGTGATATTTAGGGTTTAATGACAAACCCTGGCTTTTCAGAATTCACCTATTATTGAAAAACTGAAAATAAAGCATGAACAAAACCTTGTACCAAACCCTAGATCAAGAGCCATGAGGCTTTGATACCACTTGATAGAACTGTTATTAATTATACTTATTAATTTACCTAGAAACATGATGATATATCTTGATTGTTTTATAGCTCGAGGTTGTTTAGACGCTCATCTAGGATTGAAATAACAATGATAATAACATGCATCTTAATAAGAACAAATCAATGTTACTCTAACAAGGTTTTCATCATTATCTTTACTATGATACATGACTACTACAAGCCCCAATTCTACCTTGATAATGGTAGAACGTGTTATCTAAACTATAACAAGGAATCAAAGATCCTTGAGGCTAAACCAATCAAACCTTAGGCGTCTACAATGAGACTTGACGTATAGAACACACACACACTTTTCTGATGTTCACATCTTGACACATACAGAAAATAACACAACCTATATCTCTTTATATAATAGAGATATTAGGTTTACAAAGGATAAGAACAAATAAAGATATTAATAGATCTTTTAATCATTTAAGTTTATCTTCAGAATCTTCAAAATCTTCCATCTTTTGAAGAATTCCTCCTTTATCTTTAAGTTTTCAAACATTCATAGTGTTTGTCTATCAACTCAAATATAATTCCCCAACCAAATAGAGAACAGTTACATCAACAAGGTTCTTGCTACATTATCATTCCCTCCAAGCCTCAATCTACTTTGATCAATAATTTTATTGATTTTTTTATTTTGTTTTTTGGAAAAAATTACATCAATAAACTGTAACAGGAATCATAAGATCCTTGAGGCTACACCACACAAACTAGATGTTTACATTTTTCTTGTGATACACACACACGCGTTTTTCTGTGTATATCTAAACTACACGACCTAATGTCTCTTTATATAGTAGAGATCATCTAGGTTTATAGAGGATAAGAACTTCATCATAAAGCCAAAGCTTCTCCTGAAGTTGAGTTGTAATCATCTCCCTGAATGAAACAAAACTTACCCTTAATTCAAATTTCCTTTGTACCATGCCACACCAAGGATCTACAAGTTGCAACCTGTTAATATCTTCTTCCCTTTTTTGTCATAATCTAATAGGGAACTTATGAATGTAAGCAACTTTGATCTTAACCACTACAAACCAATATCACACTTCTAATCCAAGCCTTCTAACTCCTCAAATTACCCACCATTAAGCACAATAAGAAAAATGAACTTGAGTAGTAGAAACTCACACTAGAAGTATAAAATGACTAGCATTGTAAAAACTTCACCTCTATCTACATTAAATGGTTAAACATTTTAACAATAAGCTTCCCTAAAACCCATATTAACCATTTCTTGAATCTTCAATTCTGTTGGCTTAATGTAATGATTACTAATGAAGAAAACTAAGTATAACAAACTTGATGCTGAAGTAGAATAACCCAAACTTGTGTCTTATGTCTTGTACTATCCACGTGACTCCAAACTTATAAATAAATTTGTGAAATATAAGTAGATCGCAACCTCTTGACAAAAATCCTCATCTTCTATGAGACACATACTAAGTGATAGCAAATGTGAGCATTGAGCACCATAAGAAAAATCACACACCTTTGCTAGATTTTGACAAGTCTTCGTCACATCGTTTCTAAGCACGAACAAGTTATCTTTAAAGTGTAACACCCACTTTAAGATATGATAAGAACAGGCATCTAAAAAACTCCACTTCATCGTCAAATAAGTGATAAACAATAATCTTCGTAATCAATTAATCCAAATAATCCCAAAATCGAGCCTTTAAAACGTTTAAGAACATTTAAACCAAAATAAATCAGTTAGCTTCCCCTTAAACGAAGCATCCTGTGTGTATCCCCAAGCAGTATTAACTTCAAACACGAAGCAGTACTAAGTATAAAGCTGGTAGTACTAATCGTCCCATGGCAGCAGTACAAACATAATGCTTAGCAGTACTAAATATTGCTTGATTAGTATTAAAAATAAAGGAGCAGTACTAACTTTTTAATAAGCAGTACTAAATAATTACCAATTAGCAACAATTTTTCTGTCATAAAACTATCACGAATCTGTCACTAATCTTCATTTTCCTTCCTCCCATTCTGTTAGTGATGCTTTAACTATTGCTAATCTGTCACAAATTCAATTACTCCTTCCTCCCATGGTATTTTGTGGCACTTATCCTGTCACTAAGCTGTCACAGATCTGTTACTGATTTGATTACTTCTTCCTCACTTTGTGTCGTCTTTTGTGTTATGTCTCCAAGACACGAATTTTGTGTGTATATATAACTAAAGAGATTAACCCTTTGCTTCTACTCCACACCAAAAACATAAAAGCCTAAGGCTTTTCTTTTTTTTTCTTTCTTTCATTTGTACAGCCCAGGTAACCCATTATTTTGGGTTTCTTTTCATTTTGCCTTCCATTCAATCACTATAAAATTACATCTATATATATTAACAAGCAGCATTACACACTACCCACTAGCAGCATAAACCATACTATTCGAAAACCCTTTTGGCAGTTGTAACTTCATAAAAATCATAGGTAGTATTAAGTTACCTTTGTTCGTACCACTTCCTTTGGCAGTATAAACAATAAAACGAACTCGTTTTATGGTTATTGAATCAGACAATTGCTGATTGAATGTGTATATCATGTTTAATTTTGGGTATGTGTCTATACTGCCTCGGTGGGTTTTTAAATAGGAGAAATAAGAGCAATCCATGATGAATGGTTTATTCATGGTTAGTACTGCTCATTGATACTTTGTACTGTCATGGTTATATTAGTACTGCTCGTTTTATTGTTTATACTGCCAAAGGAAGTGGGACGAACAAAGGTAACTTAATACTGCCTATGATTTTTATAAAGTTACAACTGCTAAAAGGGTTTTCGAACAGTATGGTTTATGCTTCTAGTTGGTAGTGTGTAATGCTGCTTGTTAATATATATATATAGATGTAATTTTATAGTGATTGAATGGAAGGCAAAATGAAAAGAAACCCAAATAATGGGTTACCTGGGCTGTACACACGAAAGAAAGAAAAAAAAGCCATGGGCTTTTGTGTTTTTGGCGTGGAGCAGAAGCAAAGGGTTAATCTCTTTTGTTATATATACACACAAAATTCATCTCTTGGAGACAAAACACAAAAGACGACACAAAGTGAGGAAGAAGTAATCAAATCAGTAACAGATCTGTGACAGCTTAGTGACAAGATAAGTGTCACAAAATACCATGGGAGGAAGGAGGAATTTAATTTGTGACAGATTAGCAACAGATCAGCGACAGTTAAAGCGTCACTAACAGAATGGGAGGAAGGAAAATGAAGGTTAGTGACAGATTCGTGACAGTTTTATGACAGAAAAAGTGTTGCTAATTGATAATTATTTAGTACTACTTATTAAAAAGTTAGTACTGCTCCTTTATTTTTAATAATGTTCGAGCAATATTTAGTACTGCTAAGTATTATGTTTGTACTGTTGCCATGAGACGATTAATACTGATAACTTTATACTTAGTACTGCTTTGTATTTGAAGTTAATACTGCTTAGGGATACACACATGATGCTTCGTTTAAGGGGAAGCTAACAGGTTTATTTTGGTTTAAATGTTCTTAAACGTTTTAAAGGCTCGGTTTTGGGATTATTTAGATTAATTGATTACGAAGATTATTGTTTATCACTTATTTGACGATGAAGTGGAGTTTTTCGGATGCGTGTTCTTATCATATCTTAAAGTATGTGTTACACTTTGAAGATAACTTGTTCGTGCTTAGAAACTATGTGATGAAGACTTGTCAAAATCTAGCAAAGGTGTGTGATTTTTCTTATGGTGCTCAATGCTCACATTTGCTATCACTTAGTATATGTCTCATTGAAGATGAGGATTTTTGTCAAGAGGTTACGATCTACTTATATTTCACAAATTTATTTATAAGTTTGGAGTCACGTAGATAGTACAAGACATAAGACACAAGTTTGGGTTATTCTACTTCAGCATCAAGTTCGTTATTCTTAGTTTTCTTCATCAGTAATCATTACATAGAGCCTACAGAATTGAAGATTCAAGAAATGGTTTACATATGGGTTTCAGGGGAAGCTTATTGTTAAAATGATTAACCATTTACATGTAGCATTGAGGTGAAGGTTTTTACTACTGCTAGTCATTATTACTACTGCTAGTGTGAGTTTCTACTACTCAAGTTCATTTTTCTTCTTGTGCTTAATGGTGGGTAATTTGAGGAGTTAGAAGGCTTGGATTAGAAGTGTGATATTGGATTATGACAAAAAGGGGAAGAAGATATTAACAGGTTGCAACTTGTAGATCCTTGGTGTGGCATGGTACAAAGGAGATCTGAATTAAGGGGAAGTTTTGTTTCATTCAGGGAGATGATTACATCTCCACTACAGGGGAAGCTTTGGCTTTATGATGAAGTTCGTACACGACTTTGTTTGTTTTGTCATCATCAAATAGGGGAAGATTATTGGGAGTTATTGATTTGATGAGACAAAATAAATAAAAGAATGAAACCAAGAAGCGACTTAACGCATAATGCTGGAATTCTTCAAAAGATGGAAGATTTTGAAGATTTTAAAATATCTCCTTAAGAAGATAAAAGATATAGAAGATAAAGATAAAAGTTAGGAAGATATTATTTGTTTCCTAATTTTATATTTATTCTTATCCTTTGTAAAAACCAGATGATCTTTACTATTATAAAGAGACTTAGGTCGTTGTAGTTTAGTTATACACAGAAAAATGTATGTGTGTATCACAAGAAAAATGTAAACATCTAGTTTGTGTGGTGTAGCCTCAAGGATCTTATGATTCCTGTTACAGTTTATTGATGTAATTGTTCTACTATTGATCAAAGTAGAATTGAGGCTTGGAGTGAATGATAATGAAGAAAAACCTTGTTGATGTAACTGTTCTACTATTGTTGGGAATTATATTTGAGTTGATAAGACAAAACATATGAAAGATGAAGATTATAGATAAAGGGAGGGATTCTTCAAATGATGAAGATTTTTGAAGTTCTGAAGATAACTTAATTTGATTTAAAAGATCTATTAATATCTTTATTTGTTCTTATCCTTTGTAAACCTAATATCTCTATTATATAAAGAGATATAGGTTGTGTTATTTTCTGTATGTGTCAAGATGTGAACATCAGAAAAGTGTGTGTGTGTTCTATACGTCAAGTCTCATTGTAGACGCCTAAGGTTTGATTGGTTTAGCCTCAAGGATCTTTGATTCCTTGTTATAGTTTAGATAACACGTTCTACCATTATCAAGGTAGAATTGGGGCTTGTAGTAGTCATGTATCATAGTAAAGATAATGATGAAAACCTTGTTAGAGTAACATTGATTTGTTCTTATTAAGATGCATGTTATTATCATTGTTATTCATCCTAGATGAGGTCTAAACAACCTCGAGCTATAAACAATCCAAGAAATATCACATGTTTTAGGTTCTATCAAGTGGTATCAAAGCCTCATGGCTCTTGATCTAGGGTTTGGTATAAGGTTTTGTTCATGCTTTATTTTCAGTTTTTCAATAATAGGTGAATTCTGAAAAGCCAGGGTTTGTCATTAAACCCTAAATATCACATGTTTTAGGTTCTATCAGGTGGTATCAGAGCCTCGTGACTCTTGATCTAGGGTTTGGTACAAGGTTTTGTTCATGCTTTATTTTCTGTTTTTCAATAATAGGTGAATTCTGAAAAGCTAAGGTTTGTCATTAAACACTAATACGGAAAACATAGTATAAAGTCTATGGTTCTTGCTGTTAAAGTCACAACATCCAGAAGGTTAA
Source organism: Tanacetum coccineum (assembly GCA_026074375.1). Classification (NCBI taxonomy): domain Eukaryota; kingdom Viridiplantae; phylum Streptophyta; class Magnoliopsida; order Asterales; family Asteraceae; genus Tanacetum; species Tanacetum coccineum. Next base: position 17,014 of record BQNB010009017.1, read on the forward strand.
ATAATAGACACTATGGTCTTGTTTCTAATAGCAGTAGGTTGATGGTTTAAGGTTTATACAACAAGCTTTAAAGAAGCAGCTAGGCAGTTCATGATAGTTGTTTATGTTGATCTATTTTGTTATGTGATTTCTTGGTCTTCAGGTAAATTAGCGTTTGTGAGTTTGATCAGTTATGAATAACCCTAATATGCAGGTTTTATTGCTAGTGCTGCTTTATTAGGGTCTTTTAGTGATTATGTTTGGGCCTGCTTAACAAAGTCATTTGTAGGAGTTCTGCGTACATGATTAGGCTGACATCATACATTGGTGTTGTTGTGTGTGTGCTCTTGGTTATTGAAGTTTATATGATTGCATGGTGTTTTGTGTTTGAATGTGGCTTAGTGGTTAGAGACAAATCTTGGGTAGTTTTATAGTTATTGAATCAGACTATTGCTGATTGAATGTTTATATCATGTTTAATTGGTATGTGTGTCATACTGCTTCGTGTTGGTTTTTAGTTAGGAGAAAAGAAGCAATCATGATGACTGGTTTATTCGTGGTTAGTACTGCTTATTGATACTTTGTACTGCCATGGTTATATTAGTATTGCTCATTTTATTGTTTATACTGCCAAAGGAAGTAGGACGAACAAAGGTAACTTAATACTACCTATGATTTTTATAAAGTTACAACTGCTAAAAGGGTTTTCGAACAGTATGGTTTATGCTTCTAGTTGGTAGTGTGTAATGCTGCTTGTTAATATATATATATATAGATGTAATTTTATAGTGATTGAATGGAAGGCAAAATGAAAAGAAACCCAAATAATGGGTTACCTGGGCTGTACACACGAAAGAAAGAAAAAAAAGCCATGGGCTTTTGTGTTTTTGGCGTGGAGCAGAAGCAAAGGGTTAATCTCTTTTGTTATATATACACACAAAATTCATCTCTTGGACACATAACACAAAAGACGACACAAAGTGAGGAAGAAGTAATCAAATCAGTAACAGATCTGTGACAGCTTAGTGACAAGATAAGTGTTACAAAATACCATGGGAGGAAGGAGGAATTAAATTTGTGACAGATTAGCAACAGATCAGCGACAGTTAAAGCATCACTAACAGAATGGGAGGAAAGAAAATGAAGGTTAGTGACAGATTCGTGACAGTTTTATGACAGAAAAAGTGTTGCTAATTGGTAATTATTTAGTTCTACTTATTAAAAAGTTAGTACTACTCCTTTATTTTTAATAATGTTCGAGCAATATTTAGTACTGCTAAGCATTATGTTTGTACTGCTGCCATGAGACGATTAGTACTTGCCTGCTTTATATTAGTAATGCTTCTGTGGTAGTTTTTGTTTGAAGTTAAATACTGCTTGGGGATACACACAGGATGCTTCGTTTAAGGGGAAGCTAACAGATTTATTTTGGTTTAAATGTTCTTAAACGTTTTAAAGGCTCGTTTTTGGGATTATTTGGATTAATTGATTACGAAGATTATTGTTGTCTATCCAAATTATTTGAACATGAAATCGGAGTTTTTCGGGATGGTCTGTTCTTATCATTTCTTAAGTGGGTGATACACTTGAAGATAACTTGTTCGTGCTTAGAATTGATTATGTGGACGATAAGAAGACTTGTCAAAAACTAGCAAAGGTGTGTGATTTTGCTTATGGTGCTCAATGCTTACATTTGCTATCACTTAGTATATGTCTCATAGAAGATGAGGATTTTTGTCAAGAGGTTGCGATCTACTTATATTTTACAAATTTATTTATAAGTTTAGAGTCACGTGGATAGTACAAGACATAAGACACAAGTTTGGGTTATTCTACTTCAGCATCAAGTTCGTTATACTTAGTTTTCTTCATCAGTAATCATTACATAGAGCCTACAGAATTGAAGATTTAAGAAATGGTTAACATATGGGTTTTAGGAAAAGCTTATTGTTAAAATGTTTAACCATTTACATGTAGCATTGAGGTGAAGGTTTTTACTAATGCTAGTCATTATTACTACTGCTAGTGTAAGTTTCTACTACTCAAGTTCATTTTTCTTATTGTGCTTAATGGTGGGTAATTTAAGGAGTTAGAAGGCTTGGATTAGAAGTGTGATATTGGATTATGACAAAAAGGGGAAGAAGATATTAACAGGTTGAAACTTGTAGATCCTTGGTGTGGCATGGTATAAAGGAAATCTGAATTAAGGGGAAGTTTTGTTTCATTCAGGGAGATGATTACATCTCAACTTCAGGGGAAGCTTTGGCTTTATGATGAAGTTCGTACACGACTTTGTTTGTTTTGTCATCATCAAATAGGGGAAGATTGTTGGGAATTATTGATTTGATGAGACAAAATAAATAAAAGAATGAAACAAGAAGGACTTAAACGCAAAGCTGGAATTCTTCAAAAGATAGAAGATTTTGAAGATTTTAAAAGATCTCCTTAAGAAGATAAAAGATATAGAAGATAACGATAAAAGTTAGGAAGATATTATTTGTTTCCTAATTATATTTGTTCTTATCCTTTGTAAACCAAGATGATCTTTACTATATAAAGAGACATTAGGTCGTGTAGTTTAGATATACACAGAAATTGTATCGTGTGGTATCACAATGAAAAATGTAACATCTAGTTTGGTGTGTTGTAGCCTAATGGATCTTATGTTCTGTTTACAGTTTATTGATGTAACTGTTCTACTATTGATCAAAGTAGAATTGGGGTTTGGAGTGAATGATAATGAAGAAAAACCTTGTTGATGTAACTGTTCTACTATTGTTGGGAATTATATTTGAGTTGATAAGACAAAAACATATGGAAAGTTGACATTGTCTTAAATGATAAAGGAGGAATTCTTCTTATAGATGGAAGATTTTGAAGATTTGAGATAACTTAAATGATTAAATAGATCAAATTTATATCTTCTATTTGTTCTTTTCTTTGTTAACCAAAGATCTCTAGTATTTAACAGGATATAGTTGTGTTATTTTCTGTATGTGTCAAGATGTGAACATCAGAAAAGTGTGTGTGTGTTCTTAGGCGTCAAGTCTCATTGTAGACGCCTAATGGTTTGTTTGTTTGCCTTCAGGATCTTGGTATTCCTTTGTTATAGTTTAGATAACACGTTCTACCATTATCAAGGTAGAATTGGGGCTTGTAGTAGTCATGTATCATAGTAAAGATAATGATGAAAACCTTGTTAGAGTAACATTGATTTGTTCTTATTAAGATGCATGTTATTATCATTGTTATTCATCCTAGATGAGGTCTAAACAACCTCGAGCTATAAACAATCCAAGAAATATCACATGTTTTAGGTTCTATCAAGTGGTATCAAAGCCTCATGGCTCTTGATCTAGGGTTTGGTATAAGGTTTTGTTCATGCTTTATTTTCAGTTTTTCAATAATAGGTGAATTCTGAAAAGCCAGGGTTTGTCATTAAACCCTAAATATCACATGTTTTAGGTTCTATCAGGTGGTATCAGAGCCTCGTGACTCTTGATCTAGGGTTTGGTACAAGGTTTTGTTCATGCTTATTTATTTGGTTTTTCAATAATAGGTGAATTCTGAAAAGCTAAGGTTTGTCATTAAACACTAATACGGAAAACATAGTATAAAGTCTATGGTTCTTGCTGTTAAAGTCACAACATCCAGAAGGTTAAATAATAGACACTATGGTCTTGTTTCTAATAGCAGTAGGTTGATGGTTTAAGGGTTTTTATCATCATGCTTATAGAAGCTAGCAGGCAGTTTCCATTGATCGGTGTATATTGGTATCTATTTTTGTTTTGTGATTTCTTGGTCATCAGGTAAAATAGCAGTTTGTGATATGATCGGTTATGAAAACCCTAATATGTAGGGTTTATATACTAGTGCTGCTATTAGGGTCTTTAGTGATTATGTTTGGGCCTGCTTAACAAATTCATTTGTAGAGTTTCTGCGTACATGATTAAGGCTGCTCATATATTGGTGTTGTTGTGTGTGTGCTCTGGATATTGAAGTTTATAAGACGCATGGTGTTTGTGTTTGAATGTGGCTTCGTGGTTATGAGCAAATCATGGTAGTTTTATAGTTATTGAATCAGACAATTGCTGATTGAATGTTTATATCATGTTTAATTTGGTATGTGTCTATACTGCTCGGTTGGTTTTTATATAGGAGAAAAAGAAGCAATCATGATGACTGGTTTATTCGTGGTTAGTACTGCTTATTGATACTTTGTACTGCCATGGTTATATTAGTATTGCTCATTTTATTGTTTTACTGCAAAGGATCTGTAGGACGAACAATGGTATCTTAATACTACACTATGATTTTTTATAAAGTTACAATTGCTTAAAAGGGTTTTCGACAGTGATGGTTTAATGCTTCTAGTTGGTAGTGAGGTAATTGCTGCATGTTAATTATATATATATTATATAGAGATGTTAATTTTATAGTGATTGATTGGAAGAGCAAAATTGAATAGAACCCAAATAATGGGTTACCTGGGCTGTACACACGAAAGAAAGAAAAAAAAGCCTTGGGCTTTTGTGTTTTGGCGTTGGTTGCAAGAAAGCAAAAGGGTTTAATCTCTTTTGTTATATATGACACAAAATGTACTCTTGGACACATAACCACAAAAGACGACTCAATCTGTGAGGAATAATGGTAATCAAATCTGTAACAGATTCTGTGAAGGCTTAGTGACAAATAAGTGTTCCAAAATACCATGGGAGGGGAAGGAGGATTAAAATTGTGACTGATTAGCAAAGATAGCGTCAGTTTTAAAGCATCAATACCAGAAATGGGAGGAAAGTATAATGAAGGTGTGTGACAGATTCGTGTCAGTTTTCTTATGACAGAAAAAGTGTTGTAATTGGTTATTATTTAGTTCTACTTATTAAAAAGTTAGTACTACTCCTTTATTTTTAATAATGTTCGAGCAATATTTAGTACTGCTAAGCATTATGTTTGTACTGCTGCCATGGGACGATTAGTACTGCCAGCTTTATATTTAGTACTGCTTCGTGTTTGAAGTTAATACTGCTTGGGGATACACACAGGATGCTTCGTTTAAGGGGAAGCTAACAGATTTATTTTGGTTTAAATGTTCTTAAACATTTTAAAGGCTCGTTTTTGGGATTATTTGGATTAATTGATTACGAAGATTATTGTCTATCACTTATTTGACGATGAAGTGGAGTTTTTCGGATGCGTGTTCTTATCATATCTTAAAGTGGGTGTTACACTTTGAAGATAACTTGTTCGTGCTTAGAAATGATGTGACGAAGACTTGTCAAAAACTAGCAAAGGTGTGTGATTTTGCTTATGGTGCTCAATGCTTACATTTGCTATCACTTAGTATATGTCTCATAGAAGATGAGGATTTTTGTCAAGAGGTTGCGATCTACTTATATTTTACAAATTTATTTATAAGTTTGGAGTCACGTGGATAGTACAAGACATAAGACACAAGTTTGGGTTATTCTACTTCAGCATCAAGTTCGTTATACTTAGTTTTCTTCATCAGTAATCATTACATAGAGCCTACAGAATTGAAGATTTAAGAAATGGTTTACATATGGGTTTTAGGGAAAGCTTATTGTTAAAATGTTTAACCATTTACATGTAGCATTGAGGTGAAGGTTTTTACTAATGCTAGTCATTATTACTACTGCTAGTGTAAGTTTCTACTACTCAAGTTCATTTTTCTTATTGTGCTTAATGGTGGGTAATTTAAGGAGTTAGAAGGCTTGGATTAGAAGTGTGATATTGGATTATGACAAAAAGGGGAAGAAGATATTAACAGGTTGAAACTTGTAGATCCTTGGTGTGGCATGGTACAAAGGAAATCTGAATTAAGGGGAAGTTTTGTTTCATTCAGGGAGATGATTACATCTCAACTTCAGGGGAAGCTTTGGCTTTATGATGAAGTTCGTACACGACTTTGTTTGTTTTGTCATCATCAAATAGGGGAAGATTGTTGGGAATTATTGATTTGATGAGACAAAATAAATAAAAGAATGAAACAAGAAGGACTTAAACGCAAAGATGGAATCTCAAAAGATAGAAGAATTTTGAATGATTTTAAAAGATATCCTTAAGAAGATAAAAGATATAGAAGATAAAGATAAAAGTTAGGAAGATATTATTTGTTTCCTAATTATATTTGTTCTTATCCTTTGTAAACCTAGATGATCTCTACTATATAAAGAGACATTAGGTCGTGTAGTTTAGATATACACAGAAAAACGTATGTGTGTATCACAAGAAAAATGTAGACGTCTAGTTTATGTGGTGTAGCCTCAAGGATCTTATGATTCTTGTTACAGTTTATTGATGTATTTGTTTCACTATTGATCAAAAGTTTGAATTGAGGCTTGGAGTGAATGATAATGATGTAAAACCTTGTTGTTGTAACTGTTCTTACTATTGTTGGAATTATATTTGATGTTGTTAAGTCAAAACATATGATGATGAATGACTTAAAAGATTAAGGTGGGAATTCTTCAAGAGATGGAAGATTTTGAAGATTCTGAAGATAATTTAAATGATTTAAAAGATCTTTTAATATCTTTATTGTTCTTATCCTTTGTATACCTATTTCTCTATTTATAAAGAGATCTAGGCTGTGTTATTTTCTGTAAGTGTGTCAAGATGTGAACATCTGAAGTTGATAATATTATTGTGTGTGTTCTAGACGTCAAGTTCATATGTAGACGCCTAAGGTTTGTGTTGGATTTAGCCTCAAGGATCTTTGATTCCTTGTTATAGTTTAGATAACACGTTCTACCATTGATCAAGGTAGAATTGGGGCTTGTAGTAGTCATGTATCATAGTAAAGATAATGATGAAAACCTTGTTAGAGTAACATTGATTTGTTCTTATTAAGATGCATGTTATTATCATTGTTATTCATCCTAGATGAGGTCTAAACAACCTCGAGCTAAAAACAATCCAAGAATTATCACGTGTTTTAGGTTCTATCAAGTGGTATCAATGCCTCATGGATCTTGATCTTGGGTTTTGGTATAAGTTTTGTTCATGCTTATTACAGTTTTTCAATCTTAGGTGAATTCTGAAAATGCCCCTAGTGTTTGTCATTAACCTTAAATATCACATGTTTTAGGTTTCTATCAGGTGGTATCAGACCTCGTGGACTCTTGATCTTAGGGTTTGGTAAAGGTTTTGTTCATGCTTTATTTTCTGTTTTTCAATAATAGGTGAATTCTGAAAAGCTAAGGTTTTTCATTAAACACTAATACGGAAAACATAGTATAAAGTCTATGGTTCTTGCTGTTAAAGTCACAACATCCAGAAGGTTAAATAATAGACACTATGGTCTTGTTTCTAATAGCAGTAGGTTGATGGTTTAAGGTTTATTTATACAAAGGATTTAACGATGCAGGCAGGCACTTAGTTTCATGATCGTTGTATATGGATCTATTTTGATATGTGATTTCTTGGTCATCAGGTAAAATAGCAGTTTGTGATATGATCAGTTATGAAAACCCTAATATGCAGGGTTTATATGCTAGTGCTGCTATTAGGGTCTTTAGTGATTATGTTTGGGCCTGCTTAACAAATTCATTTGTAGAGTTTCTGCGTACATGATTAAGGCTGCTCATATATTGGTGTTGTTGGGTGTGTCGCTCTTGGACTATGAAGTTTATTTAGGCGCTTGGAGTTTGTGTTTGATGTGGGCTTCGTGGTTATGAGATATTCATGGTTCGTTTTATGGTTATTGAATCAGACAATTGCTGATTGAATGTGTATATCATGTTTAATTTTGGGTATGTGTCTATACTGCCTCGGTGGGTTTTTAAATAGGAGAAATAAGAGCAATCCATGATGAATGGTTTATTCATGGTTAGTACTGCTCATTGATACTTTGTACTGCCATGGTTATATTAGTACTGCTCGTTTTATTGTTTATACTGCCAATGGAAGTGGGACGAACAAAGGTAACTTAATACTGCCTATGATTTTTATAAAGTTACAACTGCTAAAAGGGTTTTCGAACAGTATGGTTTATGCTTCTAGTTGGTAGTGTGTAATGCTGCTTGTTAATATATATATATAGATGTAATTTTATAGTGATTGAATGGAAGGCAAAATGAAAAGAAACCCAAATAATGGGTTACCTGGGTTGTACACACGAAAGAAAGAAAAAAAAGCCATGGGATTTTGTGTTTTTGGCGTGGAGCAGAAGCAAAGGGTTAATCTCTTTTGTTATATATACACACAAAATTCTTCTCTTGGAGACATAACACAAAAGACGACACAAAGTGAGGAAGAAGTAATCAAATCAGTAACAGATCTGTGACAGCTTAGTGACAAGATAAGTGTTACAAAATACCATGGGAGGAAGGAGGAATTAAATTTGTGACAGATTAGCAACATATCAGCGACAGTTAAAGCGTCACTAACAGAATGGGAGGAAGGAAAATGAAGGTTAGTGACAGATTCGTGACAGTTTTATGACAGAAAAAGTGTTGCTAATTGGTAATTATTTTAGTTCACGTTTATAAAAAGTTAGTACTACTCCTGTATCTTTTAATAATGTTTCGTAGTTATATTTAGTATGCTAGCATTATGTTTGTACTGCTCGCATGGGGACGGATTTAGTTACTGCCAGCTTTATACTTAGTACTGCTTCGTGTTTGAAGTTAATACTGCTTGGGGATACACACAGGATGCTTCGTTTAAGGGGAAGCTAACAGATTTATTTTGGTTTAAATGTTCTTAAACGTTTTAAAGGCTCGTTTTTGGGATTATTTGGATTAATTGATTACGAAGATTATTGTCTATCACTTATTTGACGATGAAGTGGAGTTTTTCGGATGCGTGTTCTTATCATATCTTAAAGTGGGTGTTACACTTTGAAGATAACTTGTTCGTGCTTAGAAATGATGTTTAGGTTTGTGACGGGAAGACGTGTCAAAAACTTGGCCAATGAGTGTTGATTTTGTTATGGTGCTCAATGCTTACATTTGCTATCACTTAGTTTTTGTCTCATAGAAGATGAGGAATTTTTGTCAAAGTGGTTCGCGATATTTATCTTATATTTTACAAATTTATTTATAAGTTTGGAGTCACGTGGATAGTACAAGACATAAGACACAAGTTTGGGTTATTCTACTTCAGCATCAAGTTCGTTATACTTAGTTTTCTTCATCAGTAATCATTACATAGAGCCTACAGAATTGAAGATTTAAGAAATGGTTTACATATGGGTTTTAGGGAAAGCTTATTGTTAAAATGTTTAACCATTTACATGTAGCATTGAGGTGAAGGTTTTTACTAATGCTAGTCATTATTACTACTGCTAGTGTAAGTTTCTACTACTCAAGTTCATTTTTCTTATTGTGCTTAATGGTGGGTAATTTAAGGAGTTAGAAGGCTTGGATTAGAAGTGTGATATTGGATTATGACAAAAAGGGGAAGAAGATATTAACAGGTTGAAACTTGTAGATCCTTGGTGTGGCATGGTACAAAGGAAATCTGAATTAAGGGGAAGTTTTGTTTCATTCAGGGAGATGATTACATCTCAACTTCAGGGGAAGCTTTGGCTTTATGATGAAGTTCGTACACGACTTTGTTTGTTTTGTCATCATCAAATAGGGGAAGATTGTTGGGAATTATTGATTTGATGAGACAAAATAAATAAAAGAATGAAACAAGAAGGACTTAAACGCAAAGCTGGAATTCTTCAAAAGATAGAAGATTTTGAAGATTTTAAAAGATCTCCTTAAGAAGATAAAAGATATAGAAGATAACGATAAAAGTTAGGAAGATATTATTTGTTTCCTAATTATATTTGTTCTTATCCTTTGTAATCCTAGATGATCTCTACTATATAAAGAGACATTAGGTCGTGTAGTTTAAGGGTACACAGAAAAACTTGTGTGTGTGTATCCCAAAGGAAAATGTATATGTCTAGTTTGTGTAGTGTAGCCTCAAGGATCTTATGATTCCTGTTACAGTTTATTGATGTAACTGTTCTACTATTGATCAAAGTAGAAATGGGGCTTAGAGTTAATGATAATGAAGAAAAACCTTGTTGATGATAACATTGTTCTTATGTTTAATTCTGCTGTACATATATGTCATTATCTTTGTTATCATGATCCTAGATGAGGTCTAAACAAACTCGAGCTATAAACGATCAAAAAAACTATCAGGTTATTAGGTTCCATTACCTACCCTCCAAGTTCTTCATCATATGATCAAAAATGTACTTGGAAAAGTTAAATTTTTGGTTTGTAGCAAGACAGATGATAGCAGATGCCATAGTGCTACTAAATTTACTCCAGGCTGTAGTTTTAGCCCTAAGGCATTGCAAAATTGTATGGATAAGAA